>JXCR01149015.1:123108-204536 GCA_002079205.1 Phalaenopsis hybrid cultivar
TAAGATATTTAGTATAAGAGAATAAGATTATAGTTAACTATTTAAAGTAAAGGAAACTATATTTTAAAGTAGTAAGAATCTGGAATTTCAACTGAGATGAAAAAATTGGATCTCAATGATGTAAAAGCTATGAAATACTTATAAGGTAAGAAATGCTTTGAGTTTCAAATTTAGGGAAGGAAAAGTGAAGTTCAAAATCATTAAAGGTTATCCAGATATAGTAATCATCACTTGAAAAAAAAGGAAAAAGAAAGGATTGAAAATAATCCCAGAAAAGAAAAGAAAAATATATAGGATTGACAATCCAAATGAAAAAAAAAAAGAAAGAAAAATGAAAGTGAGGAGAAGCTTGAGGATATGCCTTAGATATAGTAATCTTCACTTGAAAAAGAAAAAGAAAGGATTGACAATAATCCCTGAAAAGAAAAGAAAAATATATAGGATTGAAAGCAAGAAAAAGAAAAGATTGACAACAATCCCTGAAAAGAAAAGAAAAATATATAGGATTGAAAGCAAAAAAATAAATGATTGAAAACAATCCCTGAAAAGAAAAGAAAAATATATAGGATTGAAAGCAATCCAAATGAAAAAAAAAAATGAAAGAAAAAAGAAGAAAAAAATGAAAGTGAGGAGAAGCTTGAGGAGATGCCAAGTCAAAAATTGGCTTCACTGGACCTACCTAAAGGGAGAACTTAAATACATTCCTGAATTTATATTTGTAGAATAGATATTTTTACTAATAGAGTTCTCATGAAGTTCTTATCTTTTGGATATTCTAGTGACTTAATATTGCAATCCGGAGTTCTCATGAAATTCTTATCTTTTGGATATTCTAAGTGACTTAATATTGCAATCTATAGTTCATTCTTGAAATAAATAGAAAGCTAGAACTCTTAAAATTTGATGACTAGATAATCTGATAGATACAGAGTTAATTCAATTACTTGAATTTTTTTTAAAAATCTCACTATGATATTTATCTAAATCAAACTTATAGTGTTTCTCAATTAAAATATTACTGTAGTAGATTATAACTTTTATTTAGTACTAAAATTACTTGAGGACAAGTAATAGTTATGTTTGGGGGATTTTGACCAAAGGAAAATATGTTGAGATTTTCATACCTCTTTTATATTATTTTTAATGATATTACACTTTAAAGAAAGATATTTTTGATGTTTTGTTGCAGGAATGATGAATTAGGGTCAATGGAGCAAAAAGATGCAAAAAGGAGCGAATTTGGAGCAAAAAGGACCAAAATGTGGAAAATTGCACTAGGGCGCTGACAGCGCCCTCGAGGCTGTCGACGGCGAGAATTTTCTGAGGCTACACGACAAATTCTCTAGAAGGCCGCCGACGACGCCATTGAGGTTGCTGACGGTGGGATCGACGGTTAGGTGACATGTACAATTGATAAGGCCGGATTTTGGAGGGGTGCGTAAGCAACTCTTGGGAAAGCTCATCCATATCTTGTAGATGTTAGCCCTCAGGTGAGGGGAAGGTGGGAGCTCCAAAGTGAGAGCCGACATCCTCCCAGCCTAGCCGCAGAATCAGTAACCAAGCATAGGATTAGTCAATGTTCTTTATGCCTGGAACAAAGGGTAAAGAACAGGTATGCTCCTATTTGGCACAATATAATTGAACTAATTCATTTTATCCATTTACTATAATTTCTTGGCAAGGAGAAAGATGTTTTCTTATATATTTAATATCACAATTAAACGTTATTCTCTATCCTTAGTTACTATCTAAAATTATCTACTTATTTCAATTGTCTATTAGTGACAAATAAGCAACTTGAGCGTTGTTGTAGTTGAAGTATTACTTTTTATTAAATCTTAGTCCGTAGTATTCTATTTCTCCGTGTGGGATCGATATCTAGGACTCCATAAGAGCCCTATATTACTTGAGCGATACGTATACTTGCGTTGACAATCGAAATCAAATATATATATATAAAGTCGCAATCAAGTTTTTGGCATCGTTGCTGGAATTTAAATCTTCTAGTAGCATCATCAANCACTTGAGCGATACGTATACTTGCGTTGACAATCGACCTTAACATTATTGAACATTTTATCTATACATCTTTATTAAATCAAATATATATAAAGTCGCAGTCAAGTTTTTGGCATCATTGCTGGAATTTAAATCTTCTAGTAGCGTTATCAAATTCTTGTAATTGTTGACTTATAAAAAGGTCGATCAATCCCCAACTCTGGATGCAAAAGGTAAATTTCAGAAAATAAACTACTTAAAATATCTAAATTATATATATATATATATATATATATATATATATATATATATTATTTTTCAGGTTTTGCAAATTTTTCAATGTTTNTTTCACACACTAACAATTCTACGTAAGTGTACATATCGTTTCAAGTAATATAGGGTTTTTTCTTATAATCCCCAGTATCAATCCTACAGAGATGCAAGGTAAATAATCTCTTAGGCTAATTCTAGTGTACTATTAACAGTCCTTAGTTTGGAATGTCAATTTAGGTGGGCTTTCTAATAAGTACTCTTAAATGTAAGTCTTAAGTTTAAAACAACCAATAAGTACTCTTAAATGAAATATTTATCCTAAATATAACCCTTTCTGAACAAATTTGTTTGGAGAATTTTAACATGTTAAAAACTATTATTCTTATGTAGTGAATTAGATAATGTGTAGGAATGAGATATATAAAATTCAATATAGCCAATGACAATAGGAGAAAATATCTTCTTTACCCTCTTTCGAGTGCATAAATAATATTGATTAACTTAAATTTGATTCCTTAAACTCCCAATCCCCCCGTCAGAACTAATTAGCATGTTACTCTAGCGTCCCACTGCCTATGCCACTTATGTGACCGAATTTTAGTGGTAAGGTATGAAGCCTTAAGTCAAATTGATAGGAATCTAACCTGACACCCTAGAAACATCCAATTTACACCTATTAACAAATATTTCCCTAAAATTGCATTCAACTACTTCAAATATTATAAAGTGCCAAATATGAGCATACCTATTCATTATCCTCTTTACGAGCAACAAAGAACATTGGCTAATCCAGAGTTTGGTCCCTAAATCCATGGTTAGGCTGGGAAGTTACTAGCTCTTACTCTAGAGTTCCTACATTACTCTCACTTGAGGGCTAACATCTCGCTTTGTTTTCCAAAAATCTGGACCAAATTTGAGATTTTAGTTTATCACCCTAAATCTCCAATTCTAAGCCCAGTAAAACATATTTCTTTATCTATTTGAAATCTCCTTAGATTGTGGTCGCCGTCCTTGTAAGGTGAGTGTGGTTCCACATACTTGAGAATTACACCAGCCTTTCTGATGCCACTATTTCCTGACAAGAAGAAAGAGTAAGAAAAACTACTCATAAAGCACAAGAAAAAAATAATGGAAAACTTCATTAAATCAAAGTAAATCCATTAGATAAGTGTTTACAAAATCATAAGATAATGAAGAACACAATACTTAGTTTTTTTCTCTCAAAAGAAAGATGAAGATATCTCCCACAACATCTCCTACTAATCCATGCAATGCTGGTGCAATTCCTTATAGATTCTCATAAAGTCCCTTTTCCAATCACTTGAGAAAAGGTAGAAATTTACATGTCTACTCTTATTCTCGATTCCCCGATCAGAACAAACTAGCCTGTCACACTACCATTCCACAGCCTATGCCATAGATGTGACCGAACCTTGGTATTAAGGTACGAAGACTTAAGTCAAATTGATAGGAATCTAGCTTGACACCCTAGAAAAAACTAATTTACTTCTTTTAACAAATATTTCCCTAAAATTGCATTCAATTACATTAAATAATGTAATGTGACAAATAGGAGCATACATATTTTTTATCATCTTTTCGAGCGACAAAGAACATTGGTAATTCTAGAGTTTGGTTCCTAAATCCATAGTTAAGTTACTAGCTCACACTCTAGAGTTACCACGTTACCGTCAGCTGAGGGCTAACATCTAGCTTTATTTTCCAAACATCTGGACCAAATTGGAGATTTTAGTATGTCACCCTAAATTTTCAATTCTACGCCAAAAAAAAGTATTTCTCTATCAATTTGCACTTTTCTTAGATTGTAGTAGCTGACAACGATTTTATATATGCTTAAAAATACAAGAATTTAATAATGCTACTAGAAGATTTAAATCCCCGACAACGGCGCCAAAAACTTGACAGCGGTTAAACATTTGATAAAGATGTGTATCAAATATTCAATAATTGCAAAGTCACACTTATCAATGCAAGTATACGTATTACTCAAGTAATACAAAGCTCTAATGGAGTCTTGGATATCGAATCCATAGGGAATAATATTAGAGGCTACAAACTAAGATTTAAAAAATCAATACTTAATCACAACAATATAGCTCAAATTACGTATTTGTCATTAATAGG
This sequence comes from Phalaenopsis hybrid cultivar, assembly GCA_002079205.1. NCBI lineage: Eukaryota > Viridiplantae > Streptophyta > Magnoliopsida > Asparagales > Orchidaceae > Phalaenopsis > Phalaenopsis hybrid cultivar. The sequence goes on from JXCR01149015.1 coordinate 127,525, forward strand.
CAATTGAAATAAAAATATAATTTTAATAAACTCTTAATTAACTAATTCTACTAATAAATTTTCTAATCTGAAGTTCATTATATAAGAAAGCATCCTTCTCCTTGTCAAGAAATATAAGTGAGTGAATAAATTGAATCAGTTCAAATTGTATTGTGCCAAATAGGAGCATACCTATTCTTTACCCTTTGGACCAGACATAAAGAACATTGACTAATCCTATGCTTGGTTACTAAATCTGCGGCTAGGCTGAGAGGATACCAGCTCTCACTTTGGAGCTCCCATGTTCCCCTCACCTGAGGGCTAACATCTACACTTCAGTACCCAAACGATAGGACCAAATTGAGGAATTTAGCTTGTCACTCTAAAATCTTCAATTCTACGCCCGATAATTTTTATTTCCCTATTTATTTGCACCCAACTTTCAAGAACTTTGAGATGTAATCTTCACTTTAGTTGTAAAACTCAACGTATTTAAACAAATCAATTGGCCAGATTGAAAGTAAATTAAGATTGAAGTGAAAAGGTCATCACAACTTTTTTAACATTCTCATGGCACAACCAATTCAAATAATCATTTCACAAAATCTCAAGACAAGGAGAAAGACAGAGAAAACTTCTTAGAACTCATGGAGAAGATACGATAATACTTGGAATATACATATAAAAGCAAAGTCATACAAACTTCAATAATTAAATACAACTTATCTCTAATTCCTCCCCAAGCAAACTTCTCAAAGTTTTTCTGAATCACTTCCTTTCTTTACAACACACAATTCTCATTCGAAGCGGCAAGGAGGAAGAAATCTCTCACTTTCCTTCCACTCTTACAATCTCTCGAAGAATTCCTCACAAAGTAACCACTCACTACACTCTAATGGGCACCACAAACAATAAAGACTCCGTGGACACCCCCGTGGACACCACTTTTTTGGCCTCCAAATTGTTTCTTTTAAAGTTGTAGAAGAGTCTTCAAGAGTTGCCCAGGCGTCCCTTCAAAAATCATCCACATTCAATGCATCTGTCGAGAGAACTGACGTGCTTGTCGTCGGCGGCCTCGATAGCGTCGTCGTCGGACTTCTAGAATAGTTAATTTTGGACTCTCGGGAAAAACTTGTTGTCGGCGCCCAAGAACAAATCTTCATATTTTGGTCCTTTTTTGCTCCAAATTCGCTTCTTTTTTCACCTTTTTGCTCCAATGACCATGATTCAACATACCTGCAACAAAATATCAAAAATACCTTTCTTTAAAGTGTAATATCATCAAATTCAGTGTAAAATAGGTATGAATATCTCAACATATTTTCCTTTGGCCAAAATCTCCCAAACTTAACTATTACTTGTCCTCAAGTAATTTTAGTACTACATAAAAGTTATGATCTACTGTGGTAAAGTTTTAATTCAGAAATACTATAAGTTTGATTTAAGTAAATACCATAGTGAGATTTTCAGAAAAAATTAAAGTAATTAAATTAACTATGTAGATACAGGACTATCTAGTCATCAAGTTTAAGAGTTCTAGTTTTCTATTCATTTTAAGAATGACTATATGTTGTTATTTAGTCATCAAGTTTAAGAGTTCTAGTTTTCTATTCATTTCAAGAATGACTATATGTTGTAATATCAAGTCACTTAAAATATACAAGTGATAGGAACTTCATGAGAACATTACTAGTAAAAGATGCTATTCCATAAATATAAGTTCAGGATTGTATTTANACCCCTGATTCTTACATCTGCCACTATGAATCGTTTACTACGATGGAAGAACACCCCTCAACTTTCTCATTGATGGGAAAGGAACGTGGAAGATAAAGCAGCGAGAACGGGTAAACTTTTCTGCTTCCATGTTAAATGCCACCTCTAAGGCGTGGCACTATTTCATTTCCTCTACTCTGTTACCGACTTACCACCATAGTGAGGTAACTAGAGATAGAGCTATTCTGAATTTCTGTATTCAGAATAACAAAATTATAAATGTGGGGAAGATTATTTTCAAGAATATATTGACTACGACAAGGAGTGAGACTAGTGGAGGTCTAGGACATCCTGGACTTATTTATGCACTTTGCCAACTTTCTGGAGTGGAAGCTGGAGAGGAAGAGTGGGTTCACCCTTTGAAACTCATTAGTAAATCAAATCTAAAAACTTATGTATCCTATGAGAAATGGAGAACTGAAAGTAGGAGTCAGGAACATTCTACTAGTAGAGGCGTTCCCTCTACAAGTTATGACCCTCCTCCTCCTTCTAGCTCCCCTACCTTAGCAGATTTGATGAATGAGTTGACCTTGCAGCGGAAAAGCATAGATTTGATAAATGAGAGGATCGAAGGTTTAGAACGCCGATATGATTATGATAGTGAGTATCTACAGAGGCATTCTGATTTTGAAATAGCCTATTATGATGCTCAGGCCCGACACTACAGAGGAGAGCCTGCTGTTACATGTCCTGAATGCCCCCGATATACTTAATATCAACCCGATCCACCTGCTGATCAAGGCGACGACGAAATAGTTTGAGATTTTGATATTTAGGATAAGATTGATATACTTATGTTTGTATTTTTATATTTTTTTATGTTATGTAATCTTTTTATGAGAAAAAGGAATGAGTATGTAATTGGACTTTTATTTAGTGTATTTTGTGGATTGTAATGTGATGTAATGTTTATTTTCATTTTAGTATTTTTGTTTAGTATCGTGATTGTGTTAGGAAATGTTGTGTTTGTTTTAGTTGTACACTTGTTTCAAAGTTTTATTTCCTAGAAATTCCTCTAATGATTTATATGTGTAGAAAGCTCCTAATATTTCAGACCACGTGAAGTAAAAATTGGAGAAGGCCTGCAGAAATTTTAGAATGATAAAGATGCCTACAATACTGAGGTATGAATTATATTTATAGTATTTTCTTTTCACCTTTATTTTATATTAAAAAACTTAAGTTTGGGGGAGGGAAGAAAAAGATTAACTATTAGATGTCCTCTATTTCAATANATTTATAAGGTGAAACTAAAGTAATGGCATGATCGGAAGATTAACCATAATAACTTTCAATTAGGATAAGAAGTTTTGTTTTATAATACAAGGCTGAAGTTATTCTCCGAGAAATTGAAGTCTCGTTGCTGTGACACAAGTTTATACTTATGGAGCTGTTGAAATTGAAGATCAAAAGACTTGAAAGTAAATGGACACGGATTAAAACTGTATTTTGAGGGTAAAAGACCAAATTTTAAAGAGGTTTTAATGATCAGGTCAACCTGAATAATGGCACTTTATGGGAGGCAACCCATAGTTATCTTTATTTTTATTATGATTATAGTAGTTTTATTTGAAATTATTATTAGTTTGTGGTAGTATTGAACTCTACTACTCATATTTACCCTTGAATCATCATAAAAATTGGGATCTGAGAAAAAATTAAAAACGCATTTGGACCAGAGCAAAACTGTGTAATTTTTGCCTTGGGTGCCGACGGCGCCATCGACGCCGCCGACCATGGGTTTTTCCTAAGAGTCCAGGCAATTAAATTCTAAAGGCTCACTGACGGCACCATCGACGCCACCGACGGCGAGACCGGCAAGATGGCAGTTTCTGGAGTTTGAATGGACAGTTTTTTGGCTATTTTAGGCAAGAGTTACTCCTTTTGAACGTCAAAATTTGATTCCTAAATTTATATTTCCCAAAAAACAAAATGAAACTCCATTAAATTCATCCCTATGGCGACGGATTCCCCTGAAAACCATAGAATGCGAGTGTTCAAATGGAGAAAGTTCATTAATGCTGAGGCGCAGTGAATCTTCAACAAGGTATTGACAAAGAAAAGATTAATCAAGGAACAAAGATTCGTAGATTGAGGATTGAATAATCCATTGACGGTAATTGAAGAGATGATTGTGTGACAAAGATGGGAAGTACTGTGCTACAGTGCAGCCGCCGTAGTTGTTCCCGTGATGAAGAAATTTTATGCTAATTTGCATGGAATCAACGAGGGAGTCGTCTATGTGCGAGGTAGATGGATAACTTTATTCCTGCATGGATCAATGAATTATATATGATTGAGAATATTCCTATCTGCCATTATTCCAACTTCATCCCGACAAGAAACCTGATGAATGAAATTTACCAATATTTAGCAGACAAAATTGAAGACTAGGAAATGAGAGAAAATGAGTATGTTAGTTTATCCGCAACACTTCTAAATCCTGTTTCTAAACACTGGCACTTCTTTATTTCTATAAAACTATTGCCGACGATGAGGATCGGTAAAGTTACTAAGGAAAGTGCTATTCTAAATTACTACATCAAAATAGGATTGTCGATCGATATAGGATCGATAATTGTGAAATCTATTTTAGGCCTGATCATTCATAGATCAACTTATGGGCTTGTACATCCTTCCATAATTTTCATACTTTTCAGTCAGTTCTAAATATCTTATGAGAATTGGGAAAAGGTACTTCTACATTGGAAGCCTTTGGACCCAACTGAGAGATTCCCAGCAAATGAAGATGAGAATGATATGACTATTATTCTGGATCAATCGTCTCAGAATTTACTGCCTATTCAACCTTTAGTTCCAGATAAAACACTAGTAATCTTGTGCAGAATCAAGAAATTGGAGAAAGAGGTACAAAATATTATGAATGCAATTAACAATATCTCTAATTTTTTCGATCATCTAGACTGGAGGATGAAAGAACATTTTGATCACTCTGGACCTCTCGAAGGAAGTTTGACACGATTGATGAGAAAAATGAAACTGATAGAAGAGGACTCTTCTATAACCTCTTCGTTCATGTGTAATCAATGGGTGATCTCAAAGGAGAAACAAGCACTGAATCAGAAGAATAGTAGATTTACCTTGCTACCTGTATGTCTATGTATGTAATTTAGTTTGAACTTTATGTTTGCTTTGCTTTCAAATTTTGCTTTTAGATCTCTGTATCGTTGAGATTGAGCATAAGATGTTTGGTTTTAGCGTTTTTAGTGTTGTAGCTTGGATTACGATGCCGAATTGATGTATTAAAGTTGAGAAAATACCAAACTTAGGTGTGTCATGTAACATATACTGTAACCTTTGGAATTTATATATAATTGTGATGTTTTGTGTTGTGAATGTTTATTTGTATTAGTACATCATTCAATACTTAAAAATTATGTCTAGAATGCTTGAATGGATGTCATTGAGGCTTGAAATTGATTGAAATCACAAAAGTCTAGAAATTGAACCAATTCAATAGAGCTCGCCGACGGTGCCCTCGACGCCGATGGATCCCTCAACGCCGCTGACGACTGACTTTTCCTGAGACTTAGGATATCAATTCAATAGAGCTCGCTGACGGCACTGAAGACCCCGCTGACAGTGATATCCCAAAACAACACCTTTAACTGCGATTTTGACCAGTAAACCGCCACTATTCATCATCCCCTTCCTCTTAAAAACAAAAATTTTGATCTAGAGCTTGAAGATCTTGGACTTGGGGATGATTTCAAAGCATTTAGACACTGGATTTGATCATATATTGGTAAGAGCTTCACTCCAAATCAAAAATATTTGATTTTCACCATGAATTTCTTCCACATTGAGAAGATCCAAAAAAATTGAGAATGTGAAGGAAATTTTGGGAAGAAATTCATAAAATTTAGTTTTGAACCCTTAGAGTTACTCTTAAAAGCCATTATTTGCAGATTTGAAGTATATTTTTGAATTTTTCTATAATTTTTATTAGATTGAAATGGCTCCACGACAAAAGAGGCGACTTGAGTTTGACGAGTCTCGCATCGTCAATGAGAAGGCTCAATCGAGATTTACTTCAGTATTTGAAGGAAAGAAATGTATACAAGATTGCATTTTTTAGAGTCCGTGAGGATAAATTAATCGAGTTATTACCAAGCAGAGGTGGGAAAACTTCTGTTATTCCACTAATAAGGTTGTTCCAAATATTGTAAAAGAATTTTATGCCAATGTGTTCTATGCTGAAGACGGAATAGTTCAAGTACGGGGATTTTTTATTGAACTTAGTGTCGCCCGCATTAACTCATTTTATGAAGTCCCAGACTCCTATAGCTGCCATTATGAAACCTTCAGTACGATGGATGGCCCACTGAGTGATGTCATCAACTTTCTCACTGATAGGAAAGGAACATGGAAGATAAAGTAACGAGAACGGGAAAATTTTTCTGCTTCCATGTTGAATGTCACATCTAAAACGTGACACTACTTTATTTCCTCTACTCTGTTATCTACCTATCAACATAGTGAAGTAACAAGAGAAAGAGCTATTTTGAATTTCTATATTAAGAATAATAGAAATATAAATTTGGGGAGAATCTTTTTTAAGAATATATTGACCACGGCAAGGAGTGAAACAAGTGGAGGTCTGGGACGTCCTGGCCTTATTTATGCAATTTGCCAACTTTCTGGAGTGGAAGCTGGAGATGAGGATGAATGAGTTTACCCTATGAAACCCATTAGTATAGCTAATTTGAAGACATATGAATCCCATGAAAAGTGGAGAACTGGGAGTAGGAGTCAAGAACCTTCTACTAGTAGAGAAATCCCCTCTACTAGTTATGGCCTTACTTCTTCTAGTTCCCCTACCCTGACTGCTTTAATGAATGAGTTGACCTTGCAGCAAAAGAGATAAGAGCTAATAAATGAAAGGATTGGGGGTTTAAAATGTAGATATGATTATGATAGTCAGCACCTTTAGAGGCATTTTGATTTTGAGATAGCTTACTACGAAGCTCAGGCCCGGCACTACAGAGGTCAGCCTGATGTTACTTTTCTTGAATGCCCCCGATATACTCAGTATCAACCCAATCCACCTNTGATTTCTTCAATCATTTAGACTGGAGGATTAAAGAACATTTTGATTATTCGGGACGTTTAGAAGATAGCTTGATACGTCTGATGAAGAGGATGAAATTAATTGAGGAAGATTCAACTGAAGAATTTTCTTTCTGACCCTTCTACAACCTTCATTCATGTGCAATCAATGGGAGATCTCAGAGGAGACATGAGCACAGAATCTGACGAGTAGCAGTTATATGTTACATTTATGTTTGTGTGTTTAGATTTGAACTTTATAGTTACTTTGCTTTAGAATTATGCTTAAAGATCTCTGTATAGTTGAGACTAAGCATAAGATGTTTTGTTTTCAGCGTTTTGAGTGTTCTGGCTTGGATTGCGACGCTGAATTTATGTATTGAGGTTGAGAAAATACCTAATTTAGGTGTGTTATGTAACATTTATTGTATCCCTTGGAATTTATATATAAATGTGATGTTATGTTTTGTGAATGTTTGTATGTGTTAAGTACATCATTTAACTATTCAAAATTATGTTTATAAAGATTAAACGGATGTCGTTTAGGCTTAGAATTGATCAAAATCGTAAAAATACGGAATTTGGACAAAATCAATAGAGCCCGTCGACGGCGCCCTCGACGCCACCGACGGCGGGAATTTCCCGAGACTTAGGTTCAAAAACATAATAGAGTGCGCTGACGGCGCCATCAACCCCACCATCGGCGAGATCGCGGATATACCTCTTTAACCGTGATTTTGACCGGTCAACCTCGACTATTCATCATTCCCTTCCTCTTAAAAACACCATTTTTGAATTAGAGCTTGATAGATCATGGATTGGGAGACGATTTCAAGGCTGTTTGATATCAGATTTGATCTTCTTTAGGTAAGAGTTTTACTCCAAGCTAAATATATTTGATTTTCACCATGTATTTCTTCCACATTGAGGAAACCCAAAAATTTGAAAATGTGAAGAAAATATTGGAAGAAATTCATGGATCTAAATGTTGAACTCTTTGAATTACCATTGGGAGCCATTACTTACATATTAGAAGTAATTTTTGGAAATTTTCTTTGATTGATTAGATTGAAAATGGCTCCACGTCAAAAGAGAAGAGTTGAGTTCGAAAATTCACGCTTCGTTAATGTGATGGCTCAAACTTGATTCACTTCGATACTTCAAGGAAAAAAATGTATTCAAGATCGAGTTTTTGAGNTGTATATCATTTCATTTTGAAAAATTTAAGTTTGGGGGAGGGAAGAAAAAGATTAACTATTAGATGTTCTTAATTAAATATTTTAAAAAATTATTATTATGGTTTTATGTGAATTAAATTCAGGTAACTATATTTTGTAGATATTTAAATATTATGGTAGATTTAAAGGAATATTTTTCAATAAAAATTAATTTTGTAGATTAAGATATTTAGTATAAGAGAAGAAGACTACAATTAACTATTTAAAGTAAAGGAAACTATATTTTGAAGTATTAAGAATTTTGGAAATTCATTTGCGAAGAAAAAATTGGGGCTCAATGATGTAAAAGCTATGAATTATTTATAAGGTAAAGGAATGCTTTGAGATTCAAATGTAGGGATTGAAAGGTGATGTTCAAATTCATTAAGGGCTATCCAGATATAGTAATCCTCACTTGAAAAAGGAAAAAGAAATGATTGACAACAATCCTTGAAAAGAGAAGAAAAATATATAAGATTTAAAGCAACCCAAATGAAAAAGATTAAAGAAAAGAAAGAAAAACAATATAAAAGTGAGAAGAAGCTTGAAGAGATGCCTAATAAAAAATTACTTTCACTAGACCTACCTAAATGGAAAAGCTAAATACATTATTGAACTTATATTTATGGATTAGCATCTTTACTAGTTTTGTTCTCATGAAGTTCCTATCATTTGAATATTCTAAGTGACTTGATATTACAACATATAGTNGAAATTTTGGGAAGAAATTCATAAAATTTAGTTTTGAACCCTTAGAGTTACTCTTAAAAGCCATTATTTACAGATTTGAAGTATATTTTTGAATTTTTCTATAATTTTTATTAGATTGAACTGGCTCCACGACAAAAGAGGCGACTTGAGTTTGACGAGTCTCGCATCGTCAATGAGAAGGCTCAATCGAGATTTACTTCAGTATTTGAAGGAAAGAAATGTATACAAGATCGCTTTTTTTAGAGTCCGGGAGGATAAATTAATCGAGTTATTACCAAGCAGAGGTGGGAAAACTTCTGTTATTCCACAAATAAGGTTGTTCCAAATATTGTAAAAGAATTTTATGCCAATGTGTTCTATGCTGAAGACGGAATAGTTCAAGTAAGGGGAGTTTTTGTTGAATTTAGTGCCGCCCACATTAACTCATTTTATGAAGTCCCAGACTCCTATAGCTGCCATTATGAAACCTTCAGTACGATGGAAGGCCCACTGAGTGATGTCATCAACTTTCTCACTGATAGGAAAGGAACGTGGAAGATAAAGTAACGAGAACGGGAAAATTTTTCTGCTTCCATGTTGAATGTCACATCTAAAACGTGACACTACTTTATTTTCTCTACTCTGTTATCTACCTATCAACATAGTAAAGTAACAAGAGAAAGAGCTATTCTGAATTTCTATATTCAGAATAATAGAAATATAAATTTGGGGAGAATCTTTTTTAAGAATATATTGACCACGACAAGGAGTGAAACAAGTGGAGATCTGGGACGTCCTGGCCTTATTTATGCAATTTGCCAACTTTCTGGAGTGGAAGCAGGAGATGAGGATGAATGAGTTTACCCTATGAAACCCATTAGTATAGCTAATTTGAAGACATATGAATCCCATGAAAAGTAGAGAACTGGGAGTAGGAGTCAAGAACCTTCTATTAGTAGAGATATCCCCTCTACTAGTTATGGCCTTACTTCTTCTAATTTTCCTACCCTGACTGCTTTAATGAATGAGTTGACCTTGCAGCGAAAGAGATAAGAGCTAATAAATGAAAGGATTGGGGGTTTAAAATGTAGATATGATTATGATAGTCAGTACCTTTAGAGGCATTCTGATTTTGAGATAGCTTACTACGAAGCTCAGGCCCGACACTACAGAGGTCAGCCTGATGTTACTTTTCTTGAATGCCCCCGATATACTCAGTATCAACCCAATCCACCTACCGACCAAAGAGACGAAGATATAGTTTGGGATTTTGACATTTGATAGTAATTGATGTACTTTTACTTTTATTTTTGTAATTNGGAGACGAAGATATAGTTTGGGATTTTGACATTTGATAGTAATTGACGTACTTTTACTTTTATTTTTGTAATTTTTGTAATAGAGATAGATGTTTGTGTGTTTGTACTTTCATTTTTATTTTATGTTGTAATTAGATAATTTTAATTATTGTTATAATTGTTTGGTGTGGCAGTTGAAATTTGTTAAATTGTAATGTGATGTAATTTTTATTTTGCATTTTAATTGTAATTATTATTTTTTTTTGTTTAGTATTGTGGATGTGTTAGTGAAATATTGTGTTTGTATAATGTTTAGTTTTGTACTTATTNATAATTATTATTTTTTTTTGTTTAGTATTGTGGATGTGTTAGTAAAATATTGTGTTTGTATAATGTTTAGTTTTGTACTTATTTTAAAATTTCATTACCCAACAAATTCTCTAATGATTTATATGTATAGAAAGCTCCTAATATTACAAACCAGGTGAAGTAGAAGTTTTGAGGACTGCAAAAATTTTGGATTGATGAAAATGCCTAAAATACTGAGGTATGATTTATATTTAGAATTTTTCTTTCCACGTGTATCATTTCATATTGAAAAATTTAAGTTTGGGGGAGGGAAGAAAAAGATTAACTTTTAGATGTTCTTAATTAAATATTTTAAAAAATTATTAATATGGTTTTATGTAGTGAATTTAATTCAGGTAACTATATTTTGTAGATATTTAAATATTATGGTAGAGATTTTTGTAGTGAATTTAATTCAGATAACTATATTTTGTAGATATTTAAAAATTATGGTAGATCAAAATATTTTTGTAATGAAAATTAATTTTGTAACTTAAAATATTTAGTATAAGAGAATAAGACTATAGTTAACTATTTAAAGTAAAAGAAACTATATTGGTGAATTTAATTCAGGTAACTATATTTTGTAGCTATTTAAATATTATGGTAGATTTAAAGAAAATTTTTGTAATGAAAATTAATTTTGTAACATAAGATATTTAGTATAAGAGAATAAGATTATAGTACAATAAAAATTTATTTTGTAGATTAAGATATTTAGTATAAGAGAAGAAGACTACAGTCAACTATTTAAAGTAAAGGAAACTATATTTTGAAGTTTTAAGAATTTTGGAAATTCATTTGCGAAGAAAAAATTGGGGCTCAATGATGTAAAAGCTATGAATTATTTATAAGGTAAAGGAATGCTTTGAGATTCAAATTTAGGGATAGAAAGGTGATGTTCAAATTCATTAAGGGCTATCCAGATATAGTAATCCACACTTGAAAAAGGAAAAAGAAATGATTGACAACAATCCTTGAAAAGAGAAGAAAAATATATAAGATTTAAAGCAACCCAAATGAAAAAGATTAAAGAAAAGAAAGAAAAATAATATAAAAGTGAGGAGAAGGTTGAAGAGATGCCTAATAAAAAATTACTTTCACTGGACCTACCTAAATGGAAAAGCTAAATACGTTACTGAACTTATATTTATGGATTAGCATCTTTACTAGTTGTGTTCTCATGAAGTTCCTATCATTTGAATATTCTAAGTGACTTGATATTACAACATATAGTCATTCTTGAAATGCAAAGAAAACTAGAACTCTTAAACTTGATGACTAGATAATCTTGTACCTACAGAGTTAATTTAATTACTTGAATTTTTTTTTTGAAAATCTCACTATGGAATTTACTTATATAAAACTTATAGTATTTCTGAATTAAAACTTTACTACAATAGATCATAACTTTTATATAGTACTAAAATTACTTGAGGACAAGTAATAGTTAAGTTTGGGGTATTTTGACCAAAAGAAACTATTTTGAGATTTTCATACCTATTTTACACTCTTTTTTATGATATTGCACTTTAAAGAAAGGTATTTTTGATGTTTTGTTGCAGGTATGATAAATTATGGTCATTGGAGCAAAAGATGCAAAAATGAGCGAATTTGGAGCGAAAAGGACCAAAATGTGAAGAATTGAAGTAAGACGCCGACGGCGAGCCCAATGGCACCGACGACGAGATTTTCCCAAGACTGCAGATCAAATAATGTAGAAGGCTCGCCGACGGCGTGCTCAAGGCCGTCGATGGCGAGATCGGTGGTTAATTTAAAAGGTGCATTGAATGTGGACGATTTTTGGTGGGATGCTTAGGCAACCCTTGGGAAACCTCTTCTACATCTTTAAAAGAAGATTTTGGCCAAAAATTGAAGGAGAGTTTGGGAGTTTGAAGGTGAGAACAACGTCTAAGGGCCCCAGTAGTGTGTAGACAGTTTAATTTAGGGTTAGATTGTGAGGAATTCTTTAAGAGATTGTAACAGTGGAGGGAAAGTGAGAGATTTCTTCCTCCTTGCCGCTTTGAAGAAGAATTCTGTGTGTTGTAAAGGAAGGAAGAGATTCAGAGGAACTTCAAGGTGTTTGCTTGGGGAGGAATTAGAAATAAGTATTATTTACTTTTTGTAGTTTGTAGGACTTTGCTTTTATATATAAATTCTAAGTTTTATTGTGTCATCCCCATGAGTTCTGAGTAGTTTTCTCTGTCTTTCTGCTTGTCTTAAGATTTGTGAAATGGTGATTTGAATTNAATAGTGTGTAGAGAGTTTAATTTAGGGTAAGATTGAGAGGAATTCTTCAAGAGATTGTAAGAGTGGAGAGAAAGTGAGAGATTTCTCCCTCCTTGCCGCTTTGAAGAAGAATTCTGTGTTGTAAAGAAAGGAAGAGATTCAAAGGAACTTCAAGGTGTTTGCTTGGGGAGGAATTAGAAATAAGTATTATTTACTTGTTGTAGTTCGTAGGACTTTGCTTTTATATATAAATTCTAAGTTTTATTGTGTCTTCCCCATGAGTTCTGAGTAGTTTTCTCTGTCTTTCTGCTTGTCTTAAGATTTGTGAAATGGTGATTTGAATTAGTTGAGCCTTAAAAATGTAAAAGAAGTTGTGATGATCTTTTCACTTTGATTTTAATTTAATTTTAATTTGGCTAATTAATTTGTTAAAATATGTTGAGTTTTACAACTAAAGTGAAGATTACATCCAATATTCAGGGAGGTCAAANTTTTGGTTTTAATTTAATTTTAATTTGGCCAATTAATTTGTTAAAATATGTTGAGTTTTACAACTAAAGTGAAGATTACATCCAATATTCAGGGAGGTCAAAGCCCTTTGATGTTGGGTGTAAATAAATAAGGAAATAAAATTATTGGGCGTAGAATTGGAGATTATAGAGTGACAGACTAAAATCCCCAATTTGATCATATCATTTGGGTGTTGAAGTGTAGATGTTAGCCCTCAGGCGAGGGGAACGTGGGAGCTCCGAAGTGAGAGCCGATATCCTCCCAGCCAAGCCACAAATTCAGTAAACAAGCATAGCATTAGTCAATGTTCTTTAGGCCTGGACCAAAGGGTAAAAAATAGGTATGCTCCTATTCGACACAATATAATTTGAACTGATTCACATTATCCATTCACTATAATTTTTTGACAAGGAGAAGGACGCTTTTTTATATATTGAATTTCACATTAGAAACTTTATTAGTAAAATTAGTTATTTAAGAGTTATTAAAATTACATATTTATTTCAATTGTCTATTAGTGACAGATAAGCAATTTGGATTATATTGTTGTGATTAAGTTTTGATTTTCTAAAATTTTAGTTCGTAGCCTCTAATATTACTCCCTGTTGGATTGATATCTAGGACTCCATTAGAGCCGTATATTACTTGAGCGATACGTATACTTGCATTGATAAGTGTGACTTTATCAATATTGAATATTTTATATATAGCTCTTTATCGAATTTATAACCGTTATTAAGTTTTTGGTGTCGTTGCTAAAGAATTAAATCTTCTAGCATCAGTATTAAATACTTGTATTTTTAAGCATATATAAAATCACTGTCACCTGACGTACCATTGTTTAATCAGGATGACTTAACATCAAAATTTATTTAAATTGTGGTACGTGTCGTTCATTATAATGTTTCAATCGATGCCCATTAACTTTAAATATCTTTTAAGTTTTAGGATCTTTAATAACTAAAGTTTCATAATGATAAACTTTAATCACTTTAAATGGTCATAACCATCTGAATTTCAGTTTTCCTTGAAATAATCTCAATCTTGTGTTATATAATAAAACTTCTTGTTCAGGTTCAAACTTCTTTTTTAAAATCTTCCGATCATGCCATATTTTCATTTTCTCTTTATAGATTTTTGCATTGTCATATGATTTATTTCTAACCTCCTTAAGTTCATTGAGTTGCAACAATCTTTTCTCACCAGCATCTTTTAGATTAAAATTAAATTCCTTAATAGCCCAAAATGCTTTATGCCCAAATTCAACTGGTAAGTGGCATGTTTTTCTAAAGATAAGTCTATATGGGGTGTTGACCTCACTTTTGTTTAAGGTCTAGTTTTTCCTCTTTACTAGCCTAGGGTCTGGCCATAGGTCTTTCCTGTTGACTATTCCTAGAAAACTAGAAAAGGAACCCTCACCATTAGAAATTCCAAACTCCTCTTTACTTAACTTGAAGTTCAACATAGTGGTCCTAACCTCTAGCACTTAATAGGTGGGGTCATTATGGGGGATCCCAAGGAGATTTCTTATAAGACTACTTGAACTTAGGGTTGATCCTGAGTGTTGGTCTAAAGCTAAGGTACTCACCTCACTCACAATCACACACAAATACAAACCCAAAATTTCTTGACTTTGATCCCTTAATCCCTTGGGAGACTCGTGTAGATGATCCCCTAAACCCATTATCCCTAGACTAGGGTTTAGCTAAAACTAGTACATAAATGACCCAAAGTCCATAGCTCATTTATGGTGGTTGACACCCCAATTCTACCAAAAATACTCCACTTGGCCTTTTCCACTAAACTCCCCCAAATTACGTAACTACCCTTGAAACCCTAAATTTGGCAAAAATTACCAAATTTATCCAAAAATCATTTTAAACCTTTTGAAAACATCCAAATTACCCAAAATCACAAAAAAAAAATTACCAAATTACCAAAATGCCCCTACTTAGCCCAAAATTTCAAAAATTCCAAAAAATCCCAAAAATTCCTAAAACCTTCAAAATATTCCTAATTTCATTTTTCTTAACTACCACATGACCTAATTTGATCAATTTGACCATTTTTACCAATACCCCCGAATTGCCTTTAAAGACCCAATTTCCCTAAATTCACCTCAAATGTCAATGAATTTTGTCCCAATTTCCCCCAATTTCAATTATAAACTCAAATTAACCTTTTAAATGACAAATCTAAACCAAATCCAAGCTCAATTTACCCATTCTTTGAGCCCAATTTTGATCTAAATCAAACCCCAATTTTGGCTATATGACTTAATATAACAAAATTGAACCTATAGCCTACTCAGTTTGCCACAATTTATGTTAAAAACTCTTCATAACACTCCTAAACATGAAAATTAACTTCAATTGGTCTTGGTGAAGCCTCAACTTTGTTTAATTTTAGCACAAGTCCAAAAATCCCCAAATTTACCCCCAAATTGGCTATGTTTCAAAAATTCCACCAAATTGATTGCCTTGGCCCCAAAATTTCCACTCCATTCCTTCATGACAAATCTTTATCACATATCCATTGATCATATGGACCATTAAATTGAGTAAAATTCCAAGACTAGCCCAATACTAACTCAAGTCTAGCCAAACATGCAAAATTGACCAAAATCTCAAAATCCTTCAAATTGAGCTTCCAATTGAACTCAAAATTACTTCAATCCTTCACCAAAAATGTTCATTACAATCATCTACACAATGTTGATAAATAAGTTGGGCTAAATTTTGTGTCAAGCCTAGCCTAAACCCAAGCTTTAGCCAAATTGACCTAATGGACCCCTTCTCTAAAAGTTGTCCCAATCTAGCTAAATTGACCGACCAAAAACCACCACAGCCAAATTTTGGATCTTATTGACCAGGCTAAACCCCATGGAGCCACCCAAATGGTACATAAACCAAAGGATCCCCAAATCAAAAGATTTACTTCTAAAATTGCTTAAGCCAAAGGGATTTTGCCCAAACTAATCACCTGCCCAAATAAATTGTTGTGACAGATTCCCCTGGCTCACCTGATCTCCTGACCACCTCCCCTTGCCTTGTTGACTGGCCTAGTCGCTAGAGGAGCCAAAACTGTCAGCCACTTTCAAGAAATCCAAACCCAATTCAAACCTAGAGGCCACATCATCCCATTTGAAGTTTAGAGTCTCTCTGCCCTCCACATAGGCAACACTTTGCACCCATACATTGGCCCACAGAGCCACCTTAAGTCATTTTTATAAATGTTCCACCTCCATGGCCATGAAAGGGGTACTAAAAATTTCTTAAGGATACCCTCTTAAATTACTTCCTGAGCTCCACAGTGCAACCCAACCACTCCACTGCCCTAATTTCCCTTGCCGGATCTCAATTTTTGAGCTCAAATTCTTCCTGGAGACAGGACATTCTCCACCACACCTCCACAGTGCATCAAATCCTAATTAAAATCACCCACATTATCACCACACTGAACTAAGACAAAGCTCTATCAAATATCCCTCATACTGAGCCTCTAAGATAGCTCAAGAGCAACACCCAAATTCGACCTTGATTGAATTTGGGTCTATACCTTTCACCATGACCAGAGGCTCAATTCTTAGCCTCCATTGACCTCCACAAATGTGTCGAGCACCTCTGATTGAAGCTTCACTTCTCATAGCAAAAGTATTGAACTTCCCCTCTTCCCAAACCTATTTTGATTCTCCATTTAATTAAAATTCATTTAATGGCATGTTTACCATATGGATGTGTTTGTCATACTTAGATGAGTCCATAGGATCAAACCCCATGAGATTTAGTTGAGTATAGAGGGAGATCCCAAAGTTTGAGTGTGGACGGTTCTCAGGTTAGCCTATTTGGGGACGCTGATGCAGAACCATTGGATCGCGCATGTATCAAATGAAGGGGTCTGATTTCACCAAATGAGAGCATGGTCCATGAAACGCAGACTGAGTCAGCGGCTATGTGGAAGGCAGCGTCCAACTGAAGTCCGCCACACGTGTTTCCAGAGCCTCCTAGGATCTTGTCAGCGCTGCATGTTTAAGTAGGAAATTAGCGATTTTTGATTTAAATAAATAGCCCTAACTTCAAAAATCCATATATTGGTGTAAAAAATGACAAAAATAAAATAAAAAGACAATCTTGCTCAGTGAACAGAGGTGAATAATGTGGAAATGATTTGAAATTTATTTTGTGCATAATTTATTTTTTATTAATTAAATGTTATTTTTAGTCTTTCAATTCTCCATGCATATAAACATTTCACCATGGCTTGAAATTTAGGCATGTTGTTGTCTCTATCTTGGGGAACATTCTCTAATTTTTCCAAAGTCAGAGGAGACCTCTAGACAGAGATCCATATTTTTCAAGTCTATGTCTATTATTTACATAAATGAATCATAATAATTAGCATTTCTCTTAGAAAATTTCAAGAAAATTTTGGAAGGCTTATTATGGCCAGAGAACCCTTTGGAAAATCCTTCATGTGTTAAGTCATTAAGAATGCACATAATTTTCACAAACCCTAAAATGAAAAGAAAAATTAATTTTTGAAACATAAACATCTAAATGACTTAATTTTTAATGTCCACTAAGACTCAAAGTTCAGAGAACTCCCCAAAAAAATTTCAAAATATTTGGAGCTCATTTGATAACTCAAATTGATTTTCTGAGTTAAATGTCATTTTCAACACTAAAAAGATTTTTAACAATTAAAATATAACTCAAAAAATTATAAAAATTTGTTTTTGGAGTTCTCTGTGATCAGATAAATTTTCTAAAAATATATTTGTAACTAAAATAAAAATTTCAATTTTAAGCATTTCCTTAATATTTAAATATTTAAAAAATGATAAAAATTACAAAATAATAAAATTCATGAAAATGTTCTAAATTGTTTCCTAAGCACTTAAGAATAATTGGAATGTTTTTCCTGATTTTTTAAGTGAAGATATTGAATTTTAAAGCTTAAAATAATTTTTAAAGGCTAAAAATGGATTTTCGCCAAAATAATTCTGAAAATTCAAATGAAAATTATAAAAATGTGAAATTTATTTCTTTGGGTTTCTTGAGCTTTGTTATATAATAAAAATATAAAACTTAATTTACCACATTTAAAATATTTTATAATTAATAAATACAAAAGAATTTGAAATAATTCTAATAATTAAAATAAAACTCAAAAACTCATGAAATGTGGTCCAAGTACTTTTCAAGTCTAATTCTACCTCCATTAAAAATTTCAAGTGATTAGGCTTTTTCTTGGTCAAGTTATCGAATTTTTTTAAAAAAATCATATTCTTGCATATAAAAAAATATATAAATTAAATTAAAATTTGAAAAATCACATTTTCTCTCCTGATGTCTTAATTGACCCATCAGTGAGGTGGGATGAAAATTTCAAAGTCATTTGAATTCAATTTGATGAATTATGAAGTATTAGAGCCTTAGGGGCAAAAGTGTAGTTTTAAAAAATTAGCCTTATTTAACATTTAGGCTTAATTCAAGAAAGGGAAATGGGCTACATTTGATCTTAATTAACATATTTGGATGATTGAAACACAAGGAACTAATTGATATAAACCAATCTCACTTCTTCCAATTAAAGGATAAATTTGTAATTTCCTTATATTATTAAAATTTGAAAGTCTAGTCAATTAAATCATCTTAGACTTAGGGACATGATTTTGGGTGTTGATAACTCACTAATTTAACAATTCTATTTAATGTTAAAATGAATTTCAAAAATTCAATCGTCATCATTTAAACTTCAACCTTTTTAAAAATAACTGAGACATCCACTAGGATCTTAAGGGCTTAGTAGTGACCTAAGCTAAATCAAATTAGGTTAAATGAGGATTAGAAAAGTGAACATAATTAAAAATTGAACATCTTTAAAATACTACAAGCCCAAATTAAGAAGTTGGCTAACTGTCTTGATAACATTAACTTGCCCCTTTAAGGGTCTTCACCTGCATAATCCTCAAAATAAATTATATTTGATAATTACTCAACTTTTAGGGATAATTGAAACATCAATATTCATTGAGCATTAAAGGAATTTATAGGATGGGTTATTAAGCAACATAATAAGTTTAAAAGAGCTTGGAACTTTTCACCAGGCAGTGAGAGGGAAGCATGGACCTGCTTCTTTCATCAGATCTGTTGGATACCTCAGAGGTCTACTATACTTAATATGTTTTGCTTAACAAAAAAATCATCCTTAATCAAATTAATAGGGATCCACCAAGATATGATCTAGGGTTGAGCAGATCACTAAAACCTTACTTTTCCACTTTATATAAAGTGCTCTCACATTCATTTGGAGTTTCAGGTGGTGGAACGTAAAGACTCGCTAGGTACGCTCCTTATAGATTAAAGTGCAGTCTTTCTTGTACTTTCATACTGTACTTTTTATACTTACAAAACTGGCATGCTAAAAGATAATGTCACCCTGTATGAAAACAAAAACTGCTAGGATAGCCACAAAACTAAAACCTAAAATCTAGATTAAAATAAATCAAGATAAAATTCACCGCCACAACATTCAAAACATAAGACAACTCAAAATTTAATCACAAACATCACATAAAACAACAACTACAACTAAATTAAGACATCTCTATCAGATGATCAGTAATCCCTCAGAGGAGGTAACCTAACATTGCTAACGAGGCTCCCCACGGTTTAAATGAAATTATGAAACTCATTAAATTGGGTTTAGTAAATTCATTTAGACTAAGTGAATCCAATAGAAAATAGAGGTACCAAAATGAGGGAACTGTGGGATCCTAACCGGTGTCGCTCTAATCAACTTTAACATGTCCCATAACATTTAAAGAGCTATAACCATAGGGTCGTCTGATTTGGCAGCGTAACTTGACACCCTAGAAAACTTAAACACGTCATAGTAAGGTACTTGGAGCTAGCACTGTGAGCAGCATGACCATCTTCAAAAGCAAAACATGCCTTCCCTAGCTAAAGCAATTTCTTTCCTTAGAATTAAACGACCAAGCCATACGATTTCGGGTTTTTCTGCTTATGAAACATAAATCCTCAACATATCTTTAGGCCTTTGTATAGATCTACTGTACAATTAAATACCTAACTCGTCTTAGCACTCTGAGGTTATTGTTAGTTACATCCTAAATCCTCACATCTTCCATGTTATTTGTGTGATGATTTTGCACGAATGTAAGCCCTAATTAAATAAAATTTGTAAGATGAAACACTTAAATATTTGTCCTTAAAATTGAATCCAAACTATAGGATAGACTGAGAAGTCACCGAGGTTCTCCTTCGGATCTATGACATCCCCTAGTTCTTCCTGCTTTGGANTAAAACTGGCATGCTAAGAGATAATGTCGCCCTGCATGAAAATAAAAACTGCTAGGATAGCCACAAAACCAAAACCTAAAATCTAGATTAAAATAAATCAAGATAAAATTCACCGCCACAACATTCAAAACATAAGACAACTCAAAATTTAATCACAAACATCACATAAAACAACAACTACAACTAAATTAAGACATCTCTATCAGATGATCGGTAATCCCTCAGAGGAGGTAACCTAACATTGCTAACAAGGCTCCCCACTGTTTAAATGAAATTATGAAACTCATTAAATTGGGTTTAGTAAATTCATTTAAACTAAGTGAATCCAATAAAAAATAGAGGTACCAAAATGAGGGAACTGTGGGATCCTAACCGGTGTCGCTCTAATCAACTTTAACATGTCCCATAACATTTAAAGAACTATAACCATAGGGTCATCTGATTTGGCAGCATAACTTGACGCCCTAGAAAACTTAAACACGTCATAGTAAGGAGCTTGGAGCTAACACTGTGAGCAGCACGACCATCTTCAAAAGCAAAACATGTCTTCCCTAGCTAAAGCAATTTCTTTCCTTAGAATTAAACGACCAAGCCGTAGGATTTCAGGTTTTTCTGCTTATGAAACATAAATCGTCAGCATATCTTTAGGCCTTTGTATAGATCTACTGTATAATTAAATACCTAACTCGTCTCAGCATTCCGAGGTTATTGTTCATTACAGCCTAAATCCTCACATCTTCCATGTTATTTGTGTGATCATTTTGCACGAATGTAAGCCCTAATTAAATAAAATTTGTAAGATGAAACACCTAAATATTTCTCCTTAAAATTGAATCCAAACTATAGGATAGACTGAGAAGTCAACGAGGTTCTCCTTTGGATCTATGACATCCCCTAGTTCTTCCTGCTTTGGATTACAAAAATAAAATGTTCCAAATTTGAGCCATTCCCATTTAACACCACTTTGTCTGAATTTTTTGAAAAGTCCTATCCTTTTGATCTCTTTGAAGATAATATTTCTTGATTTTTATCCAGAGTTTTCTTAGGTGACTTCGGTTATCTAAGATGTAATTAATTATAGGGGCTTGCTCTTATAGGAAGCTTGCCCGAACCCAGTTTAATATAAACCCTATTTACTTCTTCATACTAAATAGAGAAAATTGTCGGCAAATAAAACAGTTTTGCAGACCAAATGAATGTCATAAATTTCTTAGTTTATTTTATCAAGCTTCATCCTCAAGTCTTGTGTTTATCCTTAAAAATAAATACAGGATTTAAGGTATAGTGCTCGTTTATTTAAATTTAAAAAAATATGAAAATTAAATGTCATTCCGAAGTGGGTGACATGATTCCAATTCCAACAACCGATAGCTTCTTATGGGCAACTCCTTCAACCAAAATAGTGCCGACATGGGGACATTCTTATAGGATTCTTATAAGCACTTTTGTATTCCCATAATGCAGTATCTAATCTAGCATACCAATCAAATTTATAGGGATTCATAGCTTTTTGTAAAATTCATTTTATTTTATGATTTGATATCTCTGTTAAACCACTAGTCTGAGGATGATAAGCAGTAGAGAACTTATGCATATTATCATAATTTTTAATCAAGTTATTGATTCTCTTATTCTTAAAATGAGATCATCCATCTGTTATAATTGCTCTCGACATTCCATATCTTGTAAAAATATATGGAACTATTATTCCTACATATCTCAACATTCCATATCTTATTCCTAAAATGGGAATAATCACTCCAACAACTTCTTATTTGTAATTAATTTGAGCATCATTTAGAGTTTTATTAGCATAATATATTACTTTAAGAACTTTTTTGTGCCTTTGTCCTAAAATAGCTCCAATAGNAATAAGTACTATAATTAATTTTTAATTTTTCTAAACTAAATCAATAGTTCAAATAAAGTTTTTAAGTTAAAGATTTTTGTCACGATCCTCGGCAACAACTCCAAAAACTTGACTAGACTCATAATTACAGAGATATTTATGTTCCAGAAAAAAACTTGACCCAATAGTGACTAGTGAGAACATATGCAATGTTATAAGATTTAGAGTAATTGTTTTAACACATCGTTTCAAGTAAAATGAAATTTATTTAGAAACCCTAGTATCGATCCCATAGGAAAAGTGGTAACTTTATGTATTTAACTAAGAAAAACCTTTACTTTAAATAAGAGAATATAATTAAGGAAAATATGAAATAAATTCTGGTATGAAATAAACTTTACTAATTCCTGTAAGTGCAAATTAAAAGTAAATGCAGAGTTTCAAAAATAGCTAAAATTAGAAAGTTGAAGATATGTAAAGAGATTTTCCCCATGCAAATAATTCATAATCATTATAGGATTGCAAATGTTTAGAGGTTTAACTGATGAATTGTAACAAATAGGAGCATACATATTCTTTGTCTCTTCCAATCATAAAGAACCTTATCTAATATAAAGTTGGAGTCGGCATGTATATTAGTTCTGGGGAAGTTCTCTCCTTTCACCTCTACACTACCAATTGTGCCCCTCTTTAGGATCTGCCAGTGACCCTTAGTTCCAACTATAGACCAAATTGATAAAAGAATCAAGCCTGTCACCCTAGAAACATCAATTTTACGCCCATCAAATCTTATATTTGCACTCCCCTTGGACGATTTCCATGGCTTTTTACAAATTGAAATGTGGTATTCAGTAGTTGGTGAAATCTTAGCCCTCTTAGGTCATTAAGTTTCTCAACAAATTTTTACAATACATGTGACTAGTTTTGTAAAGTAAATGAAGAACCTGTGAAAATACCATCACAAATTTTTGGAATAAAAGAAGTTCTAAGCAAATTAAATCCACCACATGATTATTTCTCATTGTAAGGAGAAAAAAGAAAACTACTCAAAATTCATAGGGATAACAAAATAAAATATATTTTTAAAACTCAAATTCAAAATACAAAACTTAAAGAAAACATAAGAAAATATATTTATAAAACTCAAATAAAAAGTACAAAACTTAAAGAAAAGATACAAATACTCATCTCAAATGTTTCCCCAAGCACTCTTCTGAAGTTCTCTGACTTCTCTGACTCCAATAGAGTCTTAAAAGACTCATAATACTCTAGAAATTACAAAGACTCGCAAAACCTCACTAAGGTGGCCGCCCACCCTATATGGGTGCCTCCCTTTCTCAAAACAACTCCAAGACTCTCTTCATTTCATCCATAATTAATCCTTATATATATGACATCGAAAATCACTAAGGGTTGGTTTAGACATCTCTTCAAAATTTATCCATATTCAATGAATATGAGTGTAACAGTCTTTTGGCCTAGGTTCCCAATTGTCATACCTAGGAACTAGAATTGAATTCCACATTGCACCCAGGCCTCAGATTCTAACGTCTTGGCATCAGTTCAAATTTTTTTTGTAAATATCTTGATTTGGCCCATTTTGCTTCTTTTTTATGTATTTTTTTCTCTTTTTTTCTCTTAATCCCTTTTTCTTGCACCTGCAACCAAAACACACAAAATGCATTTCATTAAAGCATAATATCCTAAAAAATGGGTATAAAATGTGCATATAAAATAGGTAATTTTAAGGTGCATCACTACCCACAGAGTTTATTATGAGCTTCTCATTGTGATGGCTCCATGTTTAAGATTTTATGGTTTTATAATTTAGTGTCGTGTTTTGTTTTTTATGTTTAAGAGTTTTGTGGAAATTTTAACTTAAGTTAAGTGACACCGGTTAAGATCCAACAAATCCATCATTCCAGCATCACTATTTTCTTTTGAGTTTACTTAGTTTAAACAAGTTGTTAAGCTAATTTAAACTGGAGAATCCTCATTAGCAACCGTAGGTTACCTCATCTGAGAAATCCTCGTAAACCCTAAAGAAGTAGATTAAGTGTGTTCAAGAGGTTTAAAAGTGTGTTAATATTTTTGAAAGTATAATTTTGTTGTCTTTATTTTGCAAGTAAAGTGTACATGGAAAAGTAAAGAGACAGTGGAGAAACGTTGTAAAGACCGCAGTAAATAAACTGTAATACATACCTAGGCCTCTGCTACCGCTGCATGGTTAGTATCATAAAATATAGTATAGTTGCAGTAAATTTAAGTAAATTGAGAGAAAAAGAAAGCAAGAAAAGCAATAATATCTTGTTCGAAGAAGTCAAAAATAACTTTTAGGAAAGCATGAGCAAGTAAAATAAACCTGTAGTCACATATGAAAGACTAGGACTAAGTGTAAGACATTGGTGAAGGCGGGGGCTCAAAGCTAGAAAGTGTGGTTTATAACTCCAACTTCAGATAAAAGCCAACAACCCAACAGTCTAAGCAAGGTAATCCCTAACCTTGATCAAAGTGATTAGTCATGGAACTTCATAGGTTTTTATAAAAAATTCTTTAGTTTAATGCATGTAGAATTCACTTTAGCAAGCAAAAGTAATCATGTTTCAAAAAATGATTTTTTTTTGTCATCTTATATTATAAGTATAGATTTTTTTTGTAAATTAATATATTCCACATGCTAATTACTTTAATCAAACCTGGACTATCAACAACCTAAGAGTGTTAGGGGTAACTTTTACCAAAAGCTGATGAATATTATCATTGATCCTATCCTCTTTCCTGAACGATCCTTAAGGTAGAAGATGTCATTCCAAATATCGCTTTATATTCATTTCGTAGCACATGCATTATCGTCATCACCTCAGCCACATAGAACTCAGTCTTACACAAGTTTGATGATCCATATGTGGAAAACCATTCCTAGTTGCTCACAAGGATTTAAATACCTTATTCAAGTCTCAAATTCTTGAGTGTTGGGTTATAAATGTAGAATAAGTAGTGTAGGTTACTTTTATCAGAAATGTAGATTAACGGGTCCGGGGGCATATCTTGTTAGGTACCTAAAATTTTGTGGTTCTTCAACAAAAAATTGTTGGGTCCCTAAAATTGTGCTTTCAAATACCACAAAATATTTATAATTACTAATAAAAATTATATGCTTCTGATTTGTTTGGGGCAACTGCAACTAAGTGAAACTGTTGAATAATAATCTGATGTTTTAAAAGTTGCAGTAGCTATTATAATTTTTTTAAGACTCTGTTTGGGGCAGCGTATCCGTTGCGGCGGTGTTTTGAAAACGTCGTCTCACCATTTCGAAACTGCGTTTGAGCTGCTTATCCAAAAACCCAGTTGATTTTTTCTACTAAACGCGGAATGCAAGTCGAACCTGTAGTTCGCGTTTCAAGATAAGCGACTTATTTGGATAAGCAAGAGCTCCCCAAATATACCTTAAGTCGGACTACAACTAGAAAGTTGTCACCGCACCTAACCAGAAGTGATAGGGAAAAACATATCGCTTTATATTCATTTCTTAGCACACGCATTATCGTCATCACCTCAGCCACATAGAACTCAGTCTTACACAAGTTTGATGATCCATATGTGGAAAACTATTCCTAGTTGCTCACAAGGATTTAAATACCTTATTCAAGTCTCAAATTCTTGAGTGTTAGGTTATAAATGTAGAATAAGTAGTGTAGGTTATTTTTATCAGAAATGTAGATTAACGGGTCCCGGGGCATATCTTGTTGGGTCCCTAAAATTTTTGGGTTCTTCAACAAAAAAATAATGAGTTAAGATGTCCTCCAAAATGTCCAAAAGATTGCAAAAGTTTCGGGGCATGAGTTTTAAAACCCTTTGAATCATTTTGAGTTCATTAAAACTAATTATCTTGTTGTGTTAATCACCCTAGTTAAATTACGATTTAGTTGTGGTGTTTTAACTTATGCTCGGTGAACTTTAATATTTTCATTATCCCATGAGTATGGTAACTAAACATTCATTTGAAGTTTTGTTTAGGAATTATGGGGTAGACACCCTTAAGGTCAAATTAAGTTATTAGAGAATTCTCACTTCTTCAATTAAAATGTAGCTTGTAGTATTTCAAAGATGTTATAATTGAAACTCTTTTTTTTTCTAAACCTTGTTAAGTGATTTTAGATCAAAAATATTTCACTACTAAGCTTTTAAGTCTTTATGGGTAGATTTGTAATTTTGAAAATTATTGAATGAGATGAACTTAATTCTAATCAAATAATTTTAGTATCATTTAACCATTGATTTAGGTCTTCAAATTAATAGGTTATCATCTTCGTAGATCAAGCCCTTCACATTAGGATCATCCAATTTAATTGACTTCCACACCACAATAATTCAAAAAATTACACTTTTACCCATTCATATAAAATAACATGAATCAATTTCTACCCTTAAACCCTTTATGTTTCAATCATTTCAGAGTGATTACCTACAATTTGACCCATTATGGGGATTATTTGAATTAGTTTATATTTTTATAAATTTTTTTTATTTTTATTAATTTTAAATAAGAAAAATACATTAAAAATTTTTAAATCTAACTTTTATTTTCTTTAAGGTCCACTTAACACAGTAGACCTACCAAATGATTATATATTTCTCTAGCCTTTTTTTTATTTATTTAATTTTATCAATTACAATAATGTCAAATATCTAAAAAAATAAGGCCTTTGATCATAGAAGTGCCCTCTGACCCTTGGAAAATCAGAGAAGACTCCTAAGTTCATTGAGAGCAGACCCTCAAAATTTTATTTAATTTATATAATTATTTAATTATTTATGATTTAATTACTATATAGAGTACTTAGTTAATTTAAAAATAACACAAGGAAAATTTTTTAATTTTTCATTCATATTTTTCTCCTCTGTTCATTAAGCACAGGGGTATTTTTTTATTTTTATGATTTTTCTACACTACGATATGAATTTTTAAAGTTTATAAATTAATTTAAATAGAAAATACCCTATCTACTTCTCCATGTCGGCGCCACATCAAACCTAGACATCTTCGAACTCACACGCATAGCCATTCTATTCGCAGCACTTTGCATGTAGCCTGCTGACTGTGCTCATTGTTGCGCTCCATCTCCTTGTCCAACATGATCTCATTCGTTCTTCCGCAACACACGGGAATGAATGACATCCACTCATTGTCCCCGATCATCCTAACCCGAGAACTGTCTGCATTCTAACTCTAATATCTCGCTTGATACTCAACCAAATCACTCGCGGTTTGTTTCTACACCTTCACCTAAGTGAGACAAACCTGTCTGTACATTTAAATATGTATGAAATACAATTTATCTTCATGAAGGTCTAAACCAAAGCAAAAATTAGGGATTTCAGGTTATACCTTAGCTCAAATGGTGAGGCCTTGATTGGGTTTGTTTCTGAGATTTTCCTTGAGTTCACGAATGTTCTTGAAGTTTAGGTTAGAGCTGAGGTAAGGTATATTTATGATTTTGATTGGAGGGTGACTCGGGCTTGGTCTAGGACTATGTTAGAGTGCTCAAGAGAGGGGACTTTCAATTAAGAAAGTGATTTTGATGTTTGGGAAAGCTTTTGGAATGATTAATTTGGAGTTTTGAAGATTTTGATCTAGGGTTGTGAAATGACCTAGATTTTAGTGGCTAAATTGGGCTCGGGTGGAGGGAATGAGTGGTTGAAGATGTTTGTATTGCACTTAGGAACATTATGAGGAGCTTTAGGAACAATTTGACAGAGTCTCCCTTGGGATTTCAATCATCTCCTCTCTTGGCCATGAAGGGGGCTATTTATAATTCAGGTCAGGGGGAGGCTCTAGGTTGCCATTGACTGGTGCTAATTAGCTTAGGTGGAGAGGAGTTCGGTGCAAGTGGGCAATTTGAATTTGCCACTTGGGATATGTGAGAATTTTGGTTTGAGCCAAGGCCACCCTTTTCGATTTTTGGTTTTCCAGCCACTAGAGGGGCCAGCCAGGCCAGTGTTGGTGACTAGTTAGCTCAAGGAGGAGGATAAGGGAAGGTTTAATGGTGATTAGCCTTAAGGTTTAATCAGATGATAGCATGGGTAGGTCACTTAGCCAAATTAGGGGAGTTTCTACATTTCATGGGACCATTGGTCCATGACATAAGATTTAGGTTGACTTGGTGATGTTAATATCATCTCAGAGCTTAAAGCATGGTTGTGGCAATTAGAGTTTGATTAAAATAAAGGATTTGAGTTGGATTTTGGATTAGGCTTAAAATTGGGGCTTGGGCTTGAAATTAGGCTTGGGCTTGAAATTAGGCTCGGGCATGGTTTGGATTTGGATCTAAACCAAGTGAAGGCTCAAATTGATCATGAAAAATGTCATGATGAATTTGGTAAATAAATTTTGTGGAATTAAAACGATCATATGGCTTAATTTGGTGAAATTTGGCTTTGGGGTGAAATTGGGGTAGTTGACTTTGGCTTAGAATTTGGGTTTGCAATTTGATAGAATTAGTCTTGAATTTAGTTTAAACTGGGCTTAAACATGATGATATTTGGCCTGAATTTGAAATTAGGTGAGTTTGAAATGATTTAGTGAAAATTAGAAGTGATTTGGGGACTTCATGGATTTAAGGGTAATTTGGGAATTTATCTAATTTTGGTGGAGTTAAGGGATTTTAGGTGAAATTGGAAACATTAGGTGGTTAGAGTTTATTTTGGTGAAATTTTGAATGAATTTGATGATTTGGCAATTTTTAGGGTATCGGGGGTATTTTGGTAGTTTGAGGATTTTGGGGGTATTTTGGAGTGGTTCAGTATGATTTTTGGTGAAGAATTGGGAGTTTGGGGAAATTTGAGAATTTTAAAGTTTCAAGGACATTTTGGTAAATTTGAGAAAAACTGAGGATGAAAGGCCAAAGTGGGATGTTATAATGAAATTGTAATTGATTGGACATGATGACCATGCAAACCATGGAAACCTCCCTGAGACTATAAGACTCATGGGAGGGCTTATTTTGAATCCTCCACATGTTGGTCCTGACCATCCTAGCCAAAGGCTAAGGGCTTGGGACCACTCACATAAGTTTCCAAAAGAGGCTGAGAAAAAAAGCAAGTCCAAGTGATTTGTAGTGTCAGGATGTGTGAGGAATTGTGGTGAGCTCAAATGTGAGTGACCAAGATCAAGTCACCTAAGGCTACCCCAAGGCTTGCAAGTCCTATGGGAACTCACTTTGAGCTTCCTCATGTTGGTTCCAACCTTCTAAGTGCTAGGAGTTAAGGCCATACATTGGAAAATCCAGAGAAAGCAAAGAAGTGGTTTTAAACTTCTAAGGGAGGTGGGTTCCATCATTAGTCCTCTAATATAGTCAACAAGAAAGTCTTGTGGCTAGCTCCTAGGTTCCTAAGGGAAGAAAACTAGACCCCCATTAAAAGTGAGGTCAACACATGATCAAATTCCAATTTATTAATCTCCGATCAATCACTGAATATTTTTTTGGTCATTGAGTTGTTACTAAGTTCTCAAAAATTAATATTTCATGCAACTTTTCCCTCTATGTTTGATAGCAGTACTCTAGAGGTTATGTAGGGAGTTTATTTAGATGATCATTTTTAAGGGTATTTTCTAAAAATAAATTCCTCCCAATTACCTCCCTTATTTGTAGATCAGTGTTTCCCTCATAAGTTATAAGAAACGGGACCTTATAAGTTAATTCAAAGTCTTCTAAATTTTAGGTTGGGTTCTTCACAGGTTTTTAAAGCTCTAAATGTAATTCTACTATGTCACTCTCTTAGCTAAGTTTATCTTCAACTCTTCCCTTTGGGGCACTCCATCAGGTGATACTATAAGCTTAACTATCTCCTTCACAATGCAAGAAGGTTCCTTGAAAAGAAGAGTATATTCTTTCCTAGTCATTTTGTGACCAAATTCATTCAACTCAACATGCTATTTAGGGATCAATTCTTCATATTCAAAGTTATGGCCCTTTACTACCTCTCACGTCCCTTGGGGTTCATTGAATAATAATATTTCTAAATGCTTAGATTGATTTTATATATTTCTTAGAGAATTAGCTTGGAGTTAACTCCATCCCCAAGATTATCACAAATTCCTTCAAATACTCATTTTCTTTAAGGTAGTCACTATAGTTGTCAATCCAACTTTTTACATGATCGACTTGAGTGCTCTCCCTTTGTTGGTTGTGAACATTAAGGTTATTATTATTCCAAATGGATAACTTTGGGTGTAGGTGTTGGATTCATTCTTCAAATTTACTACACGTTCTTCTAATGACAAGTTATCCTCCATAAATTGGGCTTCCTAGGTGACTTCCCAAGTTTGAGTTTGACAAATGTGGTCCCTACCCCAATTGTTCCAATTTTCTACAAGGTTGGCTAAGTTCTTCCCCAGTATTGGTTTTCAACACTCATATCATTAATATTCCAATTAGAGTTTAAGTAAGTATTCTAGTTGGGGTTGCAGGTATTGGAAAAAGGAAAAAGGCTAGTCAAACCAAGCTTTTACGTCAAGAGGTTCAAGAATGGGAAAGTTAGCCATCAATCTGTTAATACACTCCTCAAAAGATCTAAAATAATTTTTTTTAGGGTTTGTCTTTTCAAAGTGTTGGTACATTTTTTATTGGCTTTTTGGGGTTTTAATTTTTTAAAGCACCTGAAAGAAAACACAAAAACAATATAGATGCAATAACAAAAAAAATGAAACAAGAAAAAAATGTGTCAAAATTAGTTCTTAAGTTTAAAAGCTAAAGTTCTCCTAATATAAGAACAATCATTAATGCATTTCCTCAGCAACAACACAAAAAAATTAATGCGCCAAAACTTACAGTGTAGTAAGTAGGTACAACACATGTATAAACGTCAAGTAATATGCGATTTAAGAGTCCAAATATCGAGGAAAGTTTTAACAATCATTCATGCAGAAAAATCTCTAGGTTACTACTAATCTTGTGAACCTAGTTGAGCATGATGACAAAATGGAGTGTAAGTCCTAATACTCTAATAGAAGCATATCATATTGCAGATAGTAGAAAGCAAAAAAATGGAAAAAATCTTAAAAGGATTTAATGAGTGACGAGGCTCGTGCCTTATTGATTCAGGGATCGTGGTTGATTGTAGTGTTATTAAAATTTTCCTACATAATAATTGTTAATTGGGATAGAAAGTTCTCCTTATGTCTATGTCTGGGTCAAAAGAAGTCTAAAATTCATGAAGTTGAGGCTTCCTCAATCCCCATGGCATTCAATAGGAATGCTTTGATCTATCATAAAAAGGTTATAGAATACTACTAGATTAAGTCTATTCTCTTAGGATTCTGTGATTAACCCTTTCATTTCCACTACACAAAGGTTAGAGGTCATAGCTTCACGAAAGATTTTAACATCCTAGTTGGCCAAAGTAGGAGTAAATGAAATTCAGAGGTTAACCATCAAAATAGGGCATGAAAGCACAAAAAATCCTATAGGAAAAACATCTTAGAAAACCATGATAAAAACCACCACAAAGACACGAAAATTTTTTTGTCACACATTATAGAGAAAACCATAGACAAGGAATCCATACAGATCTTCATTGTAAGATATAACAGAAAGTAAAACTTACAACAAAGGCTTGTCTCTCTACAAGAGCAGTACCCCTCCCTCTCATACATAAGGCTCTCTCAAAACTCATGAGAATACAAAGTGAAATTCGCCCCTTAAAGGTTTTAACCCTAAAGAAAGGAGAAAAACCCAAGGAAAGAAGAATCTCTAAGAATAACTCCACATTTCTCTATCCCCAACCATCCTAGATCTCTCTCCTTTTTTCAAGAATCCCTAAGAATCATTCTTATATCCGAATCCATGAATTTGGTAAGGAATTTTCTTACCAAAAGGATTTCTCGCTTCTTTGGCTTGGTCATGCCGAAAACTAGCATGGTCACGCCTGGCTTCTAAATTGGGCGGCGTGGTCATGCTTGATCCGGGCACGGTCAACTCGTAAGTTTCGATTTCTGGCATGGTCAATCCACTGCTATTGATCACTTGGCGTAGTCACACAAATTTATGTCATTTTTTCGTTGGTTTTTCTTATTTAAAATTTCTCATATTCATCACTTATAACCTGCACAATATCAACAAAAGCCTTTCTCAAGTGCAAATATGTGATAAATAAGAAAATAAAACATGTAAAATGCAGAATAAAATGCATGTGAAATTACGTAAAATTGACGCATTTTAGTGTTTGATGGCGATCAATAACTGTAGAAGTGATGTTGGACTTCTACACTTTCTTCAAGCTTCAAGCTCTATCTTTAGCCTTCAAGCTCTCTTTCCATGCTAAAACCTCTTCCCTTTTTAAGAGGGAAGTAGGGCTCTATTTATAAAGTCTTAGTTGCAATTACTGAAACAATATGAACTATTCTGATGAGACAACCCTAAGAAATTCCCTCAACAAGATTGTGTTTGATGAATATTTTAGTGTCTTAACAATGTCAGAATTGAGCGATATTTGGCTTGTTGGATTTGTCTTGTCAAGCCACTTGATTTGACTATAAGCTTGTCTAATTTGACATTTCTTTGACCGTCCAAATATGCCCTGAGAGATTTTAAATTTGGTTTAATGGCTTGATTTGAGATTAATTTAGTCTATATTAAACAAATTTTGTTACCATTGAGCTGGTCAGTTTGACTATAAGTTTACTAAAACTAGAGTTCTAAATTACTTTTAATCGAAATTTGAACATTTCTTGTTCAAAAGATTATCTCAAAATTCATACCATGCCTTGAGATTCATGTTGAATATTAGGAATTTGTTGATGGCGTATGACACCCAAATATTTTACATCCATAAAAATAAAACTATAGTTAATTTTGGGGATTTACATACTCAACTCTCAAAACTATTAATATTGCATATCAAACACCAACTTTGGATCAAAGCCACCAACCCAATGGTCTAAGGAGAGCAATCCCTAACCTCGATCAAAGCGATTAGCCATGGACCTTAAAAACTGGCGTGGTCACGTCTAGCTTCTAAATCGGACGGCGTGGTCACGCACGATCCTGGAACGGTCAACCCGTAAGTCTGGATTTCTGGAATGATCACTCCACTGCTATTGATCAGTTAGCGTGGTTACACCGCTTTATGCCATTTTTCACTGGTTTTTCTTATTTCAAATTTCCCGTATTCAACACTTATAACATACATAATATCAATAAAAGCCTTTATTAAGTGTAAATTTGTGATAAATAAGTAAAAATAACATCTAAAATGCAGGATAAAATGCTTGTGAAATCATGTAAAATTGACACATTTCAGTGTTTGGTGGCAATCGATAGCTGCAGAAGTGTTGTTGGACTTTTGCTCTTTCTTCAAGCTTCAAGCTCTGCCTTCAAGCTGTCTTCCCATGCTTCAAAGTTCTTCCCTTATTAAGAGGGGAGTAGGGCTCTATTTTTAAAGTCTTAGTTGCGATTAATGAAGCAATATAAACTATTCTGATGAGATGAACAGGAGAAATTCCCTCAACAAGACTATGTTTGATGATATTTTAGTGTCTTAACAATGTCAGAATTAAGTGATATTCGGCTTATTGGATTTGTTTTGTCAAGCCACTTTTGACTATAAACTTGTCTGATTTGACATTCATTTGACCTTCTAAATATACCCTTAGAGATTTGAAATTTGGTTCAATCACTTGATCTGAGATTGGTTTAATTCATATTAACCCAATTTTGTTACTTTTGGGTTCGTCTCTTTGAGCTGACCAGTTTGACTATAAGTTTACTGAAATAAGAGTTCTAAATTACTTTTAATCAAAATTTGAACATTTATTGCACAAAAAATTATCTCAAAACTCATATCATGCATTGAGATTCATGCTAAATAATAGAAATTTGCTTATGGTGTATCACACCCAAATCTTTCACATCAATAGAAAATGACACTATAGTCAATTTTGGGGATTTACATACTCAACACTCAAAACTATTAATATTGCATATCAAACAACAAAATTTCAATATTTATACTATTTTGCTAGCGTTAGACGATCTCACCGGACACAACCCCCATCCCCATGCCCCAACACATGAATGAATGAGCAATAATTTTAGGCGAATGGAAGATGACGGGATTAGGACTTTAATGATGGACCCTTAGTTTTATTTTTATCTGAATGTTTTAAGTGCTAAATATGTAAATATTCAAATTTGAATGTCAGATATGTAATACTAGAAGTTTTAAGTGCTATGCCTGTAAATCCCCCTATCATTGTTTGAAAGTAAAATATATATTGTAGTGAATAAGTTTAAAGCACCAAAGTATTATTTATGTAAATATGAAAATTTAAATACCAGATTTGTAAATACATACGAATTATGTGCAAATTATGTAAATTTTCAAAAAATTATTTTTAAAAACACGTTTGTTTATATGTTTTTAAGATATATATATATATATATATATCTCTATCCCCAACCATCCTAGNCAACACTAAGTGTTTTTGATGGTTTTTTGTTTTCAATTTTTTTTTATTTATTTTACTTTGTTTATGTTTTGATGAATAACAGATTGTTTTTTTTATATGTTTGATTAAGAGATGTAATTTTAAAAAGGTTCAGAAAACCTAAAAGCTATTTTGTGTGCTTTTAAAAAAATATATATTTATTTATTTTTAGAAAAAAAAATTATAAAAATATGTTAAAAATACATTAAACCAATGTATTTTTTTTTAAAAAGTATTTTTAAAAAATTAACTATTTTAGTTTAATTATAATATTTTAATCATTCAAAGTTTTCACTCAAAACTAATGTTGTGAAAACCGGATCAAACATTAAATGAGAAAAAAAAATAGATGTTTAAGGTTCATCGGGGGTTGAACTGGATGACTTAATAAATATAAAAATTCATTTAATATGACCAAATTAATGCAATAATAATATAATAAATTAATAATATATATATATTTTTTTTGGCTCGATTCATAAATGATCCAATCACAAATAAATATTTGTCCGTTTGTGTTTGACTGGAAATAATTAAACAGTTAAATAACAATATTTATTTATATTTTTTATATTAATTTTTTTATACGTATTAAACAAATGCTAAAATTTTTTATTTTAAACAATTATCTGAGTGGTACATTTATAAAAAATACAAATTTATTTGTTAGAGATGTAAATAAATAAATTATGAAGGGTAAGCATGTAAATAAAAATAAGCTTTGAGTGGTAAGCATGCACTAGTATGCTTTTACCTTTAGTACCACATCCACACTTTTGTCTTTAGAACCTGCATATCACTACAAGAGGAAAGCTTAGAGGTGAAACTTTAGGGCATGCGAAATGCGAAGGAGAAACGTCAGATGAGGGCCGATGTGTTTGAGGAGGGCAGAGTCATAGAGGAATAATTAGATCGAAAATGTGTACGGCAGGTCGCGTCTTTTATAAATTTCAAAGCGCCGTTTCCCATAAGTGCAAACTAAACGGGACGACAACATTTTCAAAATCATGTCCGCATTTCTAGGCTGCCTCAAACGGATCCCAAGTCTTTCGAGCTGAGGACCAACTTAAATCGTGCTGAGAACCGGATCAAGGGCCATTCGACTGTAGCCTGCTAAGAACCGGGCCAAGGGTCATTTGACCGTGAATCGGACCGAACAATCGGGAACCGGTTTCTTGATTTCAGCCGTGCTCAGAATATGCACTGAACGTACACTATTGCTATAAGCGGAAAGCCAAACTTTATCCTCGAGTTGATCGATGGAATTCGAAACGGAGGTTCGGCTGGGCGGGCATATCCGCTCAAGGACGTTGCCTCTGGTGGCGAGTGTCTTCATTGCTCAGCTAGGGTTAGGGTTTTGCTTGCTTTAGAGAAGTCAAGCGGAAACAATGGAGCGCCAACCGGAGAAAAGTGGAGAGCAGACTATGAAGAAGGTACTGCTTTTCATTAGCGAGGGCGGTGTTATACATTTTTTCTTGCTTCTTCCATATTTATATGCTTGCATAACTTGTTTCTTATTTCATAAACGAAATTTTAACCAGTTTGTACTGTAACTATCTCTTTTAGTGGAGCGTAATTGTTTGTGGTATCTAGATAACATTGATATTCAGATAATAATTTTATCTATCAAATAGATCACGCTTAATTTGTATTAATTTACTTAACTAGCATGTGCTACCTAAAATGATTAATGTTGTTTATGTTCCTTCGTATTGTTGTTATTTATGTTAGTCATTGAATATTCAGACATCTAAGGTGGTGTTTGGCTGCAGATCAGATATCTCATTTAGAAAAGTAATATTTAATGATAGCAATTAGAGAAAAAATTGGCATCTGTTAACAATATAACATTATGTAGTTGATTTTAGTGAACCAAATAAGTTCTAAGTTTATGTATTGAGCGTACATTTGTGGTTGAGGCAGTATTGATGGACCTAATCAATCAAGGCCAAGTCATTCTTGAGGTGGTCGAGCGGAGCAACGAAGATAGGCTGGCTAGCCTTTTTGGAAATACTCTGTAATTATTCAGTAGTATCCAAGCTAAAGTTTTGAGGGCTTCTCTATTTTATGGATGTGATATTCACCATCTAGGATATTTGGTGAGGCCATAATGCTTGGTGTCATTTATAAATCATGGTTAAGTAGATGCCTTGCTATTGGCTATCTGTAAATTAGGTTATTATCTTGACCTTGATTTGAGAAATTGGTGCTAATACTGCCTTTGTTGAAGATGAGTTGTCGTTAATAATGATAACGTAATATTGGATAATATGAAAATAGTATCGAGAGTTGGAGAAAATTGATCCAACCTTAAAAGTATGTTAAACAATAGTATGTACAAGAGCATTAAATTAAATATTTGTTAATCATGAGGGTAGTGAGAGGGAGTCCAATAAAATAAAGGAATAAATAAATGGTCATAAACTTAGTGATATGGAAGATATAATGGATTCATATGTACAAACTTAGTGTTGTTTAATTGCACTTTTTTAATACGCACTATCAAGTTAGATTTTCTTTTGGAGCAAATTGATTTTGAAAATTTATTATTTTGAGGGTATTATTTTTATACTTTAAAATAATTATATAATTGATTTAGCTGTTTCCTTAGAATTTCACCTCAGTTGGCATCTCAATTTTTGGACATTCGTACCATCTTGATGGCACATTCCACTTTTGATGGAAATAAATTTGTTCTAGTGAATTTATGGACTTAGGCAAAACATACAATAAATAAGGGAAATTCTACTATGTCATTTCAACCATTTTCTTAGTTCTCCCATTTCTTTCTTCAGCATTTTATAATTTTGAGTTAATGTA
Source organism: Phalaenopsis hybrid cultivar (assembly GCA_002079205.1). Classification (NCBI taxonomy): domain Eukaryota; kingdom Viridiplantae; phylum Streptophyta; class Magnoliopsida; order Asparagales; family Orchidaceae; genus Phalaenopsis; species Phalaenopsis hybrid cultivar. The sequence goes on from JXCR01149015.1 coordinate 165,123, forward strand.
TTTGAGCTGGTTTGAATTAGCTCTTGATTACGCCATCCTATATTAAAAAAAATCATAAAGATAAGGTCTAAGCTTGACTTGATAGGTACAAGGTAGTTTGGATCAATATCTGAATGTTATTTGAGCCTTGTTTATTTTTTGTAGTAGTGTATTTGTCTTCTATCAAAATGTTTTTTGGAGAATTGTCCTACATAGTGCTGGTTTGGATTTTTTCCATTGGTTTTGGTTTGTTTGAAGAAGCATGAAAATCAAAGCAATCAACATATCCCATTGTATGATAAAGATTCAGGAATACTATTAGCAGGTTGTTTACTATCCCAGTGACCATTAGGATTGTTCAAAAAAGATTATGTTGGTTTAGAATTTTTAGATGGATTAGCTGTCTAGCCTTGCCAAGCAAAATCAACTATATTTTCTACTTTTGAAAGAAAATAGTATCACTTTTGTACCCTCAGGCTCATGACATGCTAAAATATCATAGGTTACTTAATTCACACATTTGATTAAAGTTATTCCTAATCAGTTGTGTATTTAGATTAAATTCCATGGCTTATTTAGTGAAATTCAATTGTTTAACAAGTCACATTTTACATTACTAACTTTTCAAAAAATTTTAACTCTTTTTTTCTGAATATTTTACTGCAATCAAAATTATTTGATGGCAATCTTATGCTTTGTTTGGGCAGCTGCTGCTATCTATTAAGTTAGTTGTGAAACTATTGTTTGATGGCAATGATGAAACCGAAACCAACAATGATTTACTTATCTGAATATAAATTAGTTGTGCAAATTTATCTTAAATGCCTCTGTTGTTATATATTACACTAAAATGTAAATTGTAATTACTCTACTTATTCAATTAAATAAATTAAAATAAATAACTACGTTCTGCTAACAAGTGAAGACAATAAATCTAGTGAGTAATTTTACTATTCTATTTGATAACTGAGCAACCGGAATTACTTATGTTAATTGAGTAATTGCCGAGCTGTAAGATTTGTTTGGTGCGTTTGCTTAACGAGCTGAACACTAGCTACTGCGAACAAAGAATCATTTTGACAACACAGAGCCGTAAGATGTTAAGAGTTAGAGAGAGATTTAAATCTTATTCTTTTTATTAAAAAATCATTGAAATATAATTTAATTTATTTTCATTCTATTTTTTAATTAATAATTTTAATTGATTATAAATCTTTGTAGGCTTGTAGTCAGTTAATTTTTTTTTAAATACTACTCATCATTATATATATATATATTTATATATATATATATAATTTGTTTATTTCGGGCCAAAATGAGCCGAACGCAAATGAATAAATCTTTGTTCGTGTTCGGTTTGTTTATATATCGAACGTAAAAAAATTATTCGTGTTCGGCTTTTTAACCTAGCAAACGAGTCGAACACGAACTTCTTAACGAGCCGAACACAAATTGTTCGTGAGCAGCGAGCCATTTTGAGAGCACTATTTGTTGCTCTTCTATAACGATCAATTCAAATTGTTTCAGTTTTATCTTTTCAACTTTTAGTATCATCCCGACCTAGGTAACATCAAATTCGTTTTGCAAGATTCATGGCTAAGGTGTTGTACATGCGAAAGTACAAGATTCAATGCCCAATTTCATTGTTTCGCCACCCATTCACAATGAAGACATATAAGGATGGATTTGTCATGTTCTTTGAAATCGACATCAAGCTATTCAAATTAGAAAGCAAAATCAAGAACTGAAAGACAAGACATTGTTATGCTTCATGCAAGGATAGGTGGCTGATTGCAATGCGACCTCAGCCATTCCCAACGGACAGGGCTTTATTATTATTGTTGTCCACCAATAAGGAGAAGAGTTTCTCCATCTTGAAAAGTTGGATTTGAAGGTGAGTCACTCTGATTCGCTGGTTGTTAAAATTTTCAATTCAACTTTGGCCTTTGGTCGAGTTTTTCGAGTGTCTAATAAATTTTATTGTTATATGTTTTGATATCTCACATGTATGGCACTTCTCCATGAAGGGAGAGATCTTACATTCATGGATTGTTGAATTTGCTTTGAAATGATTTTGAACTCGTCTGAGACTGTCATGCTTGAGAGGGTATTGGGGGACAAATTCATGAAATACGTTAAATTTTGCTTGAAAAAATGGGTAGAAACGCAAGTACTTCCTCTTGAATGGCACTACACTGAAACTCTTAAGAAGTTGATGGAGGAGCCAAATTCGAGAGAAGAGAGTGATAAATAGGGTAGTTTGACCTATATATGATACTTTGTTATTGAAGTATATTGGCTAATACCATTGTAAAATACTTTTTGTGATGAAATGAATGAATTTTTATTATCTGTTAACTTTTTTTTTCTTGCTATATGGCTATAATAAAGTTGAATTTTATTTTGTTGATGCTTAATGGTGAATTCATGACAGTGAAATCCGGATAGCATATCTTAAGAAAATTTCAAATTTATCTCACTTAATCACGAGTTGTCTATAATTCTCCAATGACAAATTGACAAGAAATTTGCAATGTTGAATGCTAAAAATTTCATAATAGTGAATCGTTAAGAATTTTATTATGGTTAATTGTTGATAAATTTAAAATAATGGATTGATAAGAAATCCACAAATGATGAATTGCCAAGATTTATGAGTGAATTCCAAATTGATAATGTTTGAACATATAGAACTCGAAAGCAATTTTGAATGTAGAATATTGGTATACGGTGCAAAGTTCTTAAGTTCATGTTCTCATAATCTCTGTTGAAGAAAATGTTCATGAATTTCGGTGTCTATAAGAATGTTGCTAACTTGATAATTTTCGATCAACATCGTAGCATAATAGTAGTTGGCTAGCCATCAATGGTCAAGAAGAACGTGCCAAGTTCACATTGCCCTACTAAGTTGCTTGAGACTTGACTAGAGAGAAGCTTTTCGGTGTCTATAAGGATGGCAGAGAGTGCTTCTACAATATGGATAGCCCGTGCTTTGACAAGCTCATTAAGAGCTTTTTTGGCGGTTCCGTTCTCTTATCTTTTTATGTTTGTTACAGGTGCGACAAACTCTTTTAGTTTACTAGCTTTGATAAACTCTTCAATCAAATTTTTTAGATGCTAGCATTATTTCATTTCATGACTATGGCCTTTGGGGTATACACATTGCTCCTTAGGGTCGCCTTCTGGACCTCCAACTCTCATAAGTGTTGGTCTCTGAAATGCTTTATATTTTAGATAGTTTCAATGACTTCAGTCATCAATACTCTCAATGGTGTTGTAAATGGAGGATGGGTAGGAGGTGATGACCTTCTTTCTACCCAATAATCAGTGCACATATCTTCAAAATGTGTTCGCCCCTCCAAGTGATATGGCGCTATCACTTAAAGAAGTTTCTCTTCACCTCATGTTCAGCATGATAGTCTCCAAGTTTTCTGTTGAAACGTCAAAAGTCTTCCCTTGACAAATGCTACTCCTGGTGCTTTGGACTTTAGGTTCTGGGCAATGAGTTGCAGTCTGCAAAAATATGATTGTTGGTCAACTTCAATAGTTCGGCGAACATTCTCGGGTGCTGCTACCCAAGGGAGTAACGAAATGAATCTTCTCTCGAGATATGAGCTAGTGTGGTATGAGCGATTGAAAGCTCTAGATCTCTCATCGCCAACATCTTCTAGAAGTATGTTCTTAAACTCTTCAACTATTCTCTTGGTTATTGCCGATTCACAACAACGCTTGTAAACTCTTCTGTAGCTTTTGGCCACTGATGAATTACACAATGAACAGTTGTTTGAACTCGACAAATTAAGTAATTAACTCAAGTTGATAGTTGTTGAACAAATGGAGGGTGGACTCTTTGTGAGTCATAAATAATAGATAAATTTGAGGACATCGTTAATTCTTAATAGGAATATTGTTGACCCAAACGATGTTACATGGTTAACATGATCAGATCATCCCCTGTAAAATTCTATGGCTGAAATCTTGAACTTCTTTAGCACTTCCTCAAAAATCTCCATGGAGAACGCGTCCTCTTGTTGGCGTCTCCTGCAAATAACTGCTTGCTTATACTATCTCCCATAATCAAAAGGAGTGGAATCTGTATTGATGTGGCAGCATGTTCTATCTTCCTTTGTTGGAGTAGATGACAGGGCTCTTCTTTTCCTAGCTGCTAAATCTTTTCCTTTATATGCCATTTATTTTAGAGAAGCAGCTGGTAACTTGGGAGGTAGTACTTCTTTGATCATCCCTATTATTTGCTCTCTTAGCTCATTTATTTTTTGCATAACAAACTCTCTTATACACTCTATATTAACAGAATGGTCTTTGTGGCTTTGTTCTACTCTATGAATAACTCGACGTCTTGTTTGTATTATGGCATATCCTTGCTCACCACATTTTCAAGAATGTTGAATCTTGAAATATATGTAAATGAATATCACCTAGGAAGTAGTTTTGTAAGAAGGCAAGAACTAGAGGAAAAAGAAAGAACTGAGAAGAAAAGGGAAATCTCTTCAAATTTTAACAATATCAAACGAGTCTTTATAGAAATGTGTATGAAATCTCTTGGAATTGTTCCTCTTAGGATTCCAAAATCCTCCCCCTATATTCTACAATGGTCCTTTTTATTTGTAGGTTGGGCTAGACCGAGTTGCACTACATACAATGCTACAAAAAAAGAAATAAATTGTACAATATATGAATTAAATTATGAAACAGAATAGCCCAATGTCTGATTGATGCATCTTGTCAAACTATTGGACTTCTAGGCGAGTTGACGAAATCGACTTGTTTTGCCGGGAGAATTTACCGTAGGATCTGTTGTAGGTGATTGATCGAATTGACCGTGCTGATGGGTTGAATAGATTCGCTGAACTACTTGGCTGAGCTGTCTTGGTTGAATTGGTTAGCCGGGTTGGTAGGATTGGCTGGTCTACTCGCAACTGGACTTCAACTTGGACCTGGTTTTTTGGCTATATATCTGAAATAATTTTTCAATCAAATCAAACGCCAACATTTTTAAACTTTTTGTACCTTGAATAGTTTATACTAAAAATTCTTCAAATAAAAAAGCCTTATATGATTTTGAAATGCAAACTTAGATTTATTAAATTTGATATTTTGGCTGAAATGGAGGTAAAACTGGGCTTAGAAACCAATAGTATTTATTTTAAACTTCTTAACCTTTTGAAAGAATTTTACAGTAAATCCTGCTTGAATCCAGCTACCAAACAGCCCATATAGATTAAATCGAGAGGCAAGCGTCATAAGTTTGTTCGGAGATTGCTTAGAAAATGTCCTCTAAAGACTATTTCAAACTTTTTTCTCTTTCAGAGATGGGCAGCAGCTTCCTCAACTAATTGCGCTAACTGGGTTGTGGGCTTGTGGTGTGGCCCGGAAAAGCAACTCCCTGCTGCATTGCTTTTTCTCAAAAGAGAGTAGGGACTATATATAATTTTGATTGTGTTGCACGTGAAATGTCGTTAAGCTTTGTATGATATAAATCACGTATAGAATTGTATTGTACATTAGGTTATAATCAAGTTGACCTGTTCTACTAAATTCCATTTTCTCATGATAAGTTACTTGTAATGACCAACAGTTTTGGTTATGTCTTTCTGCTTTAGATCAAGGTCTCCTTCAAAATTATTAAATCTCTTACCCTGGAAGTTTTGAGCTCCAATACAATTGAGAGCATCAAAGACAAAATCTGCAAGATCGAAGGGACTTCAATCAGCCAGCAAGAGCTCTTTCTAGCTGGGAACCGTCTTGAAAATAGCAAGAAACTATCTGATTACATTCCTTCCACTGATTCCACCATTGATGTTCATGTGGAAGGGAGAATGTCAATTTCCATAAAAATCCCGTCAATGGAGAAAGAGTTTATCCTTCGTCTGAATTATATGGCCACAGTGCAGAAACTGAAAGCTATGATTCAAGCTGAAGTGGGAATTTCTTCAGATCAGCAGCTACTTGTTTTCTGTGGGAAAGCACTCAATGATGATCAGGTGCTAATTTCATATGGTGTCATAAAGGATTCTACTATTTATGTAATAGTGAATCCATTAGCTGAGCTTCTTCTCTATGTCTACACGACCAGCGGCCACAGCTTCAGTCTTGAAGTGAAAGCAGGAAATACTATCAAGGATGTCAAGGTCATTGTTGAGAGTTTAATAGGAATTCCTACAACTCATCAGAAAATTTTTCATAGTGATGTTGAGCTCAAGGATAGCTTCACTTTATCATTCTACAATATAAGGCAGAAAGCTGCTCTTCGTCTGCTTGTTCCAATGCAAATATTTGTCAAAATTGAGACTGGAAAGACCATAACTATCACAACCGAAGCAGGTGATACAGTTGGCATTGTCATCACCAAGATTGTAAGCAAGATGGGTTTCAAACGACCAAATCTAAAGCTCATGTATGCTGGGAAGTTGCTTCAGGAGCAGAATACTCTGGCATTTTATGGAATTAAGAAAGATTCAACAATCTATCAATCCTGAATCAACAGTCTGAACACTAGTTTGATTAACTTCTGATATTTTGCCTTATGCAAATTTTACTGCTGGTGAATGATTTAAAATGATTTAGAATCCATCTCTGGCCTTCTTGCTTTTGTTGACAGCAGCTTGGCTTGAATTCAAATGCTCTTTGAATTAGTAAAAATTTATGAATGCTGGTGTTGATACATTTATTGAGCCAAATCATATGAAACTTTAGCATATTTGGTACTTTGAACCGATTTCATTTCAACTCAAACTGATGTGCTTAAATGTCATGTTTCTTCATGTGTGCTGCCAGACAAGTAAGCTGAAAGCAAAGTATTTACAGGAGGAATGATAACTAAAGCATTCAGATGCAAGGCTTGAAACTTGAAATCATATGAAGGCTGATTCTTTTTATTTTCGTATTTTTGCTTGCCCTAAAGTTCATGAGGTGAAAGTTTATTGCTGTATAGGCAAATATCCTTTTCCAATCAGAGTAGTTGATATTTATGCATGACCTTATTCATTTGTTTCATCACACTACTATGAATCTTTGATGCATAGCAGTAGTTTTTTGACATTGAAAGAAATTCATATGGTATTTCATCGTATGCATGTTTCATTAAATTATTAATAAGCTCGGCGTATTAAAATTCATCTGATGTTATAATTAAGCTAAATAGATATTAAAATTAATAAAATGACTTCTAGATGCTAAAATCATGATGTTTTACATTTTTTTCTGCTATTATGTGAAATGCATGAATAGTTTAGGTATCCTTTTAGTGATAAGGAATTCTTCATTAGAATTATGTCCCTGCACCAAGTATCTGCAACTTCTTATGTTCTGTATTGGCCATAATGAATGAGTTACTATGTTAGTTCTCAGCCTTTCTCACTATAGTTACTTTGCTTAGCTCTCAGATTGGTTGTGAGGCCCCTTTAATGGAGGAAGGCATTCCCCCTAATGTAACAAGCATATTAGATCAAAATTTGTGGTTTGGAAGTAAACCCCCTAAATGTGATGAAGGCATCCATTTCCTCAAACTAGTTCTTAAGATTGAAAATAAGCGCCCTAAAAGGAGAAAGGCCTCCTATCTTTAGACTAGTTCAAAAATAAAATTTGAGGTTTGGTGTAAGCCCCCCTAAATGGATAAATGCATCCTTTCCCCAACTAGCTCATAAGATTGGAAAGAAGACCCTAAAATGAATAAGGCCTTCTATCTTAGACTAGTTCAAAAACAAAATGTGGGGTTTGGAAGTAATCCCCCTTTAATGGGAATAAAACATCCTTTCCTCAAAAGATCTTTGAGTTGGAGATAAGACTGTTGAATAGATTAAGGCTCCCTTCCCTAAAAATAGTTAACAAGCATTTCTCTTATTTAGGATGTGAGACCACCTTAAATAGGTGAGAAACTCCCCTTTTTAATGTAGCAAATCTTTAACTCCAATTCGAGATTGGAATGAAACCACCCTGAATAGGGTAAAATTTCTGACTCAGATGAATATCAAGTTGGTGGGTGAGTGGAAGATGAATGTCTAGGCTTCAGTACCTAGCGTCGGGTTTCTATCAGCTTGGGTTTAAGACCATTTTAGGCTATGCTGGGCACCTAGCTACCATGACCTAGTGCTGGACTTCGCCGAAACTTCACCAGAGCAGGACTTCGCCGAGCTCTCCTTCTAGCGGAGAGTTTTGACATTTTTTGGAGAAGAAGTAGGATAAACCTCACTGGAGCTTCTTTGGAACTTTGTCTGAACTCGGACAACAAAAGAGAACACTATAGATAACCAATACGAAGGTGAAGATTCTTACAGCACTATTGCGCTTTCTTTTCTAGCCATCCCTAGGTATGTGTTATAGAATATTAAAATTATTTCGATTTCCTAGAGAAAGCCCTTAAGTTAGGAGAGCTTTCCTAGATAAATCCCTAACAAATCTAAGAGATTTCTCATGTAAAATCCTCAGACCAAAACCTAAGCAGTTGGAATCCAAATTTCCCCTAGCTTTGATGTTTCCAACCACCCTTGGAGGTGTTGGAAAACTTGGATTTTATAGAATGGAAAAAGATATGCAGCTAGTTTATTTTACAAAAGTTGCAGAGAATTGTAGGATGGAGAAAGCTTTGTAGCTAGTTCATTCTATGATTCATGGAGAGTTTTTCTCTAATGAGAAATTGGATGGGCAAAACTCCCAACAGCCTGTGCCAAAGACAGAGGATGCTATTTCACACATCCATGCATTGAAACTTAGGTACCTATGTCACAATCAAACACAAATGTTTGCATATGTGTATGCTTAATTTCAATTTGCATGTAATACATTGTAAGTACCACGTAGATCCGACCAGTCACCACGACCCGGTTGACTGAACACATAGCTCTGATTGACTACCTTGGCCCGATCAACTGATCACTTTGGTCTGGTCGGCCTCTCCGACCCGACTGACCCCCTCTTGGTAATAGCACCTGGTCGATCGCCCTGATCGACATAAAGGTTCAATTGTCTCGCTTCACTTGCATGTGATGTCTCTTGCATGTTTTTGCACATTGTTTGCATGTCTTGCACGTCACCTTTGCTTAAGCACCAACTTCAGTCTGATTGGCCACCAAGGCTCGATCATAAAATCAATCCTTTGATTCGCCTGACCATTAAGGTCCGATCATAAAACCATTTTGGTTCAATCGGCTACCAAGGCCCAATCATAAAACTAATGTTTTGGTTTGACAGACCACCAAGGCTCAGTGACAAAACCAAACCACTTTAGTTCAATCACCACAAACGCCCAATCACAAAACCATTCTTTTGGTTCGACTGATCATCAAGGCTCATCACACCAGACCACTTCGGTTTGATCGGCCACCAAGGCCTGATCAACAAATCACTTGCATATTGCATGTGTTTGCACTTTCGCTTGCGCATCCCTACATGTTTTGCTCGCATAACATTTTGAGTGTTCACGACACTCACGTCCTTTCCTGGATTCACTGTTTCTCGCACACTCACCACGACACTCATTGTCTTCTTCAGGGTTGGTTTGCATATAAAGCCTACCCAATGTGTAAGTCTCTCTAGCAAAAATGGTGTCACTTCACAACACGTTGTGTGCTTACTTAATTTAGGCCACGCCTTAAAGCCACTGAACAGTTTGAGTGCACAATGTCTGCTCATAAGTTTGTCATTTGCATGTGCATTATATCTGTATGTCTATTTCGATAACGTGTCAAACTCCTCTTAACTCGTCAGGAGAATGACCCCGTGTTGGTCACGATGCATTAACAAACACTATTCACTGGGTAAAACCCATTAAATAATTTGAGTTATTGTATCAAGACTAACACAAGTATGGTTATGTTAAAATTCTAAGGGATCTAACTTATGTCACCTTGCATGTCACGAGACCGAATTTAATGGGCCTACTTTTTTTAAAAAATACATGTTTTCCTTTTATGGTATCCATGATACACAAATAACAAATTAGGTCATATGTAAAATCGAACCTTTAGAAATCCATTTCGGGTGCACTCTTTAGATCCATTCAATCTTTAGGATCGGGCCAGAATCGACGACCCCGTCAAAGTCATACATAGTCGGAGACTTTACCCTGCACTTAAATGCTGGTTAAGACACTTCTTATTAGATGGTGTGCTAGGCTAGGGCTAGGATGATATGTAGTATTTTTGATATCTAGCTATAGTTCTTTGCTAGATTGGTTGTCCTAATCAGGTATCATTTTGCTTGTGCTTTTGTGTGTTTATTGAGTGTGGACATGCGCAATAGTATTTTAGGTTAGTTTTCTTACAGTGAGTCATGCCTAAATATACACACACAAATTTATTAAGAGGAGCAATGCCATGATTTCATTGAATTCTTCCTTGCAGGTGCCGTTATATGATCCTCCCGCAAAGCACGCTCATATGCGTTGCATTTTAATCCGTGCTAGTTTTTTCTACAGATCGAGTCCTTTGTTTTCTTTTATCACATATTTGATAGAGTTCTAGGATCGATTTTGTATCAGAAATAAGGTACGGGCTTCAATTATAAGGTGGATGATGCGTCGAACTACGTGACTGGGACCGGGAGCAGCAGCTCGTGTCTCGTACCTTAAGTCTAAAATTATACTTTTTGTATAGAATTAGGACTGGGCATGTATATGTAGAGTTCATCCGCTTTTACTACTTTCTTGGGAGATGTTGCTCTCGTAACAACACTGGCCTATTCATTATTTTGATTAGCTTGCCTTTTCTTTATTTTGTGACTGCTTTTGTTTTCATGCTTTCTTATTTGATTATTGTTTATTTGGGATATTTATCATGAAAAATATAATCTAGCTCTTCTAAGGACCCTAAAATGCAAAACTGTCTACAAAAACTTAATAATTGAAAGATTAAAATTAATTAAAATTTAAGGTTAAAATATTCTGGATTTTTCAAAACCTGCACTTTACTATTTTGCACGACCTTTGGGTCAGTTTTAAAACAGTTTAGTTGCATGGCTATATACCCAAGCATGTTTACTAAGGCCTTCATGTTATAGGATTATGTTAGACAAATGCATCATATGCATATACCTGAGGAAAAGTCCTCACCCTTCCCCATTCCTAACTTGGCCAAGCATAATTTTTTTACCTAAGAGGTTGTCTAGTATAACTAGGGTGTTAGAGGCATCCCGACCCAAATGAGGTTTAAGTCCTTTATGCGGAGCTTCTCCAACTTTGTAGCTGAGCCTCCTTTTTTCTTATTTCCAGTGATAGCTCTACAATTTTTCTTTATGAGCATAAGCCTCATCTCCTTGATCTCTACTTGTTTAGGATCATAGAAACTAGAGTTTCCTTTCTTTTACTTTAGGGCTCTCAAGATTTCCATGGACGACACAATTAATGGATATCAGACATGGAGCCTTTGATTGTGTTGGGTCTACTAACTTCACAATTAGGTAGCTTTAAGGTCTACATAGCTTGAGATGATGGATCCGTGGTATCTTGACCCAATTACCTCCACCTTTTTTGGGGATCTTTTCCTTCCTATTGACACCTCTTTGGAGTCCTATCAATTCTTTTGACAAATTGATGATATCATCTCGTGGGCCCCACATGCCTTGGCATCGCCAGCCTTTGTGGTTACTGTGATTCAACCTTCTACCCTATGGCATGGTATAGATGTCCATAGCGTAGGGATTTTTCCATGAGATGATTTAAATCTATTGTTTTCCCAAATAACCAGATTTCATTAAATTCAATAAGTAAGACATTTTTTTTAGAGTTTTCTCGGGTATTATCTAAGATGTAATTAACCAAATGAATAAGTTCATTTAGGAGTGCTCTTTACTCTAGAACAAGCATAAAATCTTGATTCTCAAGTTATGGGTTGCTTTCGTAAGGTCCTTTTCATAGATATGTCTTCGAAGTATTTTTTATCTAATCTCGTTTTGGTTGTATGCTTTGGAGCTATCCATGCGAAGTTCAATTTATGAAAGTTCTCCACGTTCTTTCTCTCATTTGTCTAATGCCCGTTGTTTATCCCTTCTTTTGGTTCCTCTCATCTTTGAAATATTCAATTTTTCTAAGAGGGGGATTTACTCAAATAAGGGAATAATTTGATCATTATAATTAAACAAGTTGGCGTCTCCTTACAAATTAAAAGAGGGAAAAAGAATAAAATCACTGGTTGCCACTCATGAAGAGCTTGCAATAAATAAAGAAGTTCTCTCCTTACTCGCTAAAATGCTCGTGTGGTGGCTCGGAGTAGGTAGGTATTGGACCTGCATAATAAGATTAAATCATGGAGGAGGATGTTGTAGAGTTGAAAGAGCATGTTGCTATCTTGGAAGAGAAAGTGGAGGCTAGCTCAGAGGCTTCTTTTGGAACATATTTAGATCTTAATAAAGTGAATATTATGTTACTTCAACTTCCGTAGTGACTACAACATCTTTGTGATGAACCTGTCGGCATCATTTTTTGATGTCACAGGCATATGTTGTATGCTCAAACGACCTTAGAGTATGCTTCATACATATAAAACTCCCCAAGGCTCAAGATATCAATCTTAGATCCTCTGGCAATTGGCCAAGATTGTATTTCTAGGCTTTGGCTTTCGATGAAGTGATGGTCGATCGACATTACAATGATGGGACAAACTCGACCGGAAGAGTGTTATTTGGCGCAACGTAAAAAAATCAAGCCCTGAATCTACTTAATCATGAAAAATTATCCTTTAGATTACTCTAGATGGTAAAACAAACAACACGTATGCGTCCACAATTTCATTTTTGCTTAGGAAGGGCCTTCCAAGTCTTACCACGTGGCTTAAATCACCAGAACTAAGAAATAATCCCAAAGAGGTTAGGCTTGACCACGCTCATATGAGGCATGACCACGCCCACCTAAGGGAGAGACCACATCCAGAAGTAGCTACACCCCATTGTTCCGCACATTCAACGTGTTTATGATTCATTTCATTGTGTGGTCCCTATTTTTCTGTTCGGACACCTTCCGACCTTCGGGATAAGCCATTGGACCAATCTTAAGCCAAAACTGTCTTCTAAACCAACCTGAGTGCTTGACAAAAGAGGCAAGTGATCATTCAAACCTCTGCACCCTATGAATATCCTTCTTATTGGGGAGATTTAGAGAGATCAAGCTCATTTCACTTGGAGAGAGCCAGGAACCATCACGAAAAACTGGGGGAGAGTTTTGAAGAGTTCTTTGAATGCGTATTCACCGTTCTTTTTATTCCTCTTCTCCATTTTTTTTCTTCTTCCTCCTCTCTTATTTTCTTGCTCTATCATCATCCTAGTCTTAGAAACTAAAGGGAGAGACAAATAACTTAAGGAGCAATCATAAGAGTATTTTTAGAGTTTCTGAGAGTTAGCTTCTCCATTCTACTTCATCATCTTTGTCTTCTCCATATTCCTTTCTTCTTCTTTAGCTTACATTTTCTTTCTCGGTCATGACCTTGGTCCTAGAAATAGAGAGGAAAACAAAAATCTCCTTGCGAGGAGAGCTTCATCACCCAAGGGGAGCGGAGGCCAATACTTGGAGCGTCGTAAGAATCTTTTCTTGACGAAGAGAGCTTCTTCCCGAGCAGTGACTGGACTTTGATCAACCATCACGACGATATAACCTCCTCAACATTTGTATTTTCTTTCTTAGCCAGCCCTAGAATTAGATTTTGCTAGGTGTTGTTGGTTTGGTCACCCACTTGAGGTGTGTTTGACCGGTCACCATGTATCGTCTGGCTCCGTTGGTTGCCCCTTATCAGACAGTTCGATTGATCGAATGATACCAGTCTGCCTAATCATACACCTTTTGACTAGCCATTTTTATGGTGTTTTCGTGGGTTTGGTCGCTTATGCTAGGCAAGATGGTTGGCCGACAGTAATTGCCACGACCATACACCTATTGTTTGGCCATATTTACCTTAAAGAAAACCTAGGTAAGGAATTTACATTTGTGGCCAAATTTCTAGTGAAACTAGGAGTGTTTCTTTGCAGGCCTTAGCCCAAACGTAGCGGGTTGAAATCCCACTTTCTTATGAAAACATAAGTATCTGATCCTTTGTGGAGGAATTGGAACATTCCATTTGCAAAAAAAGAAAAAGCTTTGTCCGTAGTCCATTTTACAAGAGGTGGAGAATCATTCCTCCAAGAAATATGGAGGGAAAATTCCATACACTTGGTTGTTATAGTTGAAGGAGGCTACGTCGTGTAACCATACTTGGAAACCCTAAGTATCTATGCAAGTTCGATAGGACAAGTGCAACATGGAATCAAAGTATTTTTGGTTGCATTGCTTGCATGCTCATTTTTGGCACTTTGCTTATTTTATGTCAATCGTGTGAGCACATTGGTTCGATCGTCCACCCTGACTCTATCGATAATTCACTTTGGTTCGATCGACTGCCTCGATCCATCTTACCATTCACTTTGGTTCGATCAGCTGTCCCAGTCCGATCGCCAATTCACTTTGGTTCGAACGGTTGCCCTAGTTTGACCACCAATTCACTTTGGTTTGGTTGACTACCCGGGCCCGATCGTGAATTCACTTTGATTTAATTGGCCGCTTTAGCCCAATTGACCATTCACTTTGGTTTGATGGACAATCGTGGCCGACTTCGTTCGACAGGTGCAAGCTTATTTACATATTCACATCTTTCTTGCTTGATATGTTTGCCTTATATGCTTTGCATGTGGCTTGTTTCAATGTCTCTTTAAGCATCCATGTGTGAGGTGTCTCTTTGAGCACCCCACTTGTGGTGTCTCATTGAGTACCCACACTTACATGTTTTTTCCCCACATATGTCATTGTACGCACGGAGATAAACACTCACATGTTGCAAGGAGGTGGCTTGTATGAGCCACTCACCTCGCTTCCTATGACACCACCTTGAGTGTCATAGATATTTCATATAATGTTAAGTACAATCATGCGTCCTAGCCCCTGAAGCCGTATGAGACATAATATGTGTTTACCTAGGTGTGTGATTCTCACTCGTAAGGATCATATCACTTAGTTTGTTTGACACTTAGCATTCTTGCATGTTTGTCATTTGACTGTCATTTATATATTATATGCTTGACATCTATCATATGCCTGTCACATGTCGCACGCTTGACTTTTTTTGTATAATTGTTACATATCTTGTGTATTGGCATGTGTGATCGGTGAGTGTCTTTAGGATAAGGTGTGAATCCTCGTTATAGATATCTTTTTACTTTATGTAAATTCACTAGTAGCCAGTGCATGTTTGTTGCATGGCACTACAGGTCCCCTGGGCATGTGTATTTCCTTCTCACAGGTAACTTGTTTTATCGATACATCTCGTTTGTGTGTGTTATGCTGCATTTAGACATCCTCGCATTCATTTGCATAATGTGTGCTTGATACTACGCTTCTATGCTGATAATAGAATTTTATGTATTTATAGTGGCTACTCTTAGTGATGTAAGTATTACTAATTTTAAAATATATTTTTAATTATTGATTTCAAAAATTCATTAGGAAAACAATGCAAGTGCAATTAATAGAGTCCTAAGTATAAATCTCACGGGAAAGGAAAAACTCTTTTTATAGACTTAGTAAAACTCTACTTAAACTGCAGGTATCTTATCTAGGAATGAAGATCAAAATTATGTGTAAAAAGGAGTACTTATACCTACTAATTATACTTCTAAACTTAAAGAAAATGTGAAATGTTTCTAAACCAGCTTTACGTAGAAGAGTTCAAATTATATGGAAGTCCTCCTTGCAATGAAATCATAATCAGTGTAGGAATCAAATGTTTCTAAATTTAAATGTTATTTTGTGATAAATTGGAGCATATCTATTTTTTACCATCTTCCAAGTGCATAAGGAATATTGGTTAACCTACAGTTAAGTTCCTAAATTCTGGATTATGTTGGGTAGTTTCTAGCTTATCACCCTAGAGTACCAACGTAAGCCCTCAATTTGGCTAACCAAGCTTTAAGTTCCAAATCCTAGTTTAAATTGGTTAAGGTTCTAGCCTGTCACCCTAAAATCACCAATTTAAAACTGTCAAAACTTATCTCCCATCTATTTGCACTCATTCTAAGATTACTTTTTCTTCTTCCTAATAGTTAGTGTGGTAATTATTATTTGAGGAAAAATATAACTCTCCTTGGTCATTACGTTTTCACAATATGTTTTAACTTATGGATTGGCTAAATTGCATAAGTAAATTAAGCATGAAGTAATATACCATCAAAATATTGAAATAAAAGCAATTCTAAAAAATTCTAATCCTATACATGATTATTTCTCATCACGAGGAGATAAATAAAGAAAACTACTCAGATTTCATGGGGAAAATACAACAACATATGGATTGATATTTAAAATCAGGTTAACATAGTAATTTTTAAGAAAATCAAATAAAAATACAAAACACTTATTTCAAACTCCTTCCTAAGCAAATCTCTCAAAGTTTCTTTGAAGAATTCTCAACTCTCCTTACAATCTCACTCCAATAGACATACCTACTCACCTCAAGTGGCATGCCCCACACTCACGTTCACTTCACTTACTTGAAGAGACACACCCTTATAATAAATCTCAAAATCCCTAGAAATTACTTCAAATACCCCTTCAAAATTCATCCAAATACGTTGCATCTTAAAAAAAGTTGATTCTGGCATCTAGCGCCACACCGTGGCGCTTAGGCGTCAATCTTCTAGAAGCAATGAAATAACTGTCTAGCACCTATGCGTCATGTCAAAATTTTCTTCTTTGCTTCATTCGACTCCAAATTGCTCCATTTTCGCTCCATTTGCTCCAATTGTTTAACATATTGTGCCTGTAATAAAAAATACAATATTACTAAAAATAAGCATTAAATGTATGTAAATAAAGTTGCATTCTTTCAAGCATGTCAAAATCCCCCAAACTTCACTGTTACTTGTCCCCATATTGTTTAACATATGGTAGTGGGTTTCATTAAAGATTCCTATAGTTTTGCCCCCATAAATGAGATAATGTAACTTAAGAAAAATTTTAGTAACTCAAGTTAGAACTGGGTATAAAAATATATAGTAATCAAGTTAGGAATTCTGATTTTCTATTCATTTTTAAAAATAATTGTAATTTGTTACACTTAGGAATCCTAAAAGAATTAAAAGATAGAATTATATGAGAACTCTATTAGTAAAGATTTGACTAATAAATTTAAAATTGATATTAAGCTCAGATATGTAATTAGGTTTCTTCCATTAAGATGATTTAAGTGAAGCCAATTTTTAATTAGGCATCTCCTCAAGCTTCTTCCCACATTTTTTTTATTTTTCTTTTCCTTTTCTTATTCTTTTCTTTTCTTTTCTTTTCTTTCAGGTTGTTTTTAATTCTTACTCTTTTATGTGAGGATTACTATATCTAGATACTCTTAATGATTTTGAAATTCACTATTCTCATCTTAAAGTTAAAAACTTATCGCATTTCTTTACTTTATAATACGTATTAGCTTTAAAAATAATTTTCATAGAGTCTCAATTCTTTTTAAAGTATAAATATCAGATTCTTAGTATTTTAAAAATACAATTTTTCCTACTATAAATAGTAAAAGAATATATCCCTATTCCCTTATACCAAATATTTTAACTTTAGAACTACCCTTATAACCAAAAAAAACTTTTTCTTAAGTTTACTATAACATTCATAGAATAAAAAATATAGTTCTTTAAAGATAACATCACATACCATTGGTCATTTCTAAATAAAACTTAAAAGCAGTCTACTGAGGACAAATAAGGTTCAGTTTTTTAAAAATTTTCTCCCTTCCCCAAACTTGATTTTTTAAATAATTTAAAACATTTAATACAAAAATGCAGGCAGGAAGAAAATTTTTCTGATTTAGTTTCTATCAAGAGTCATAAACATGAAAAGTATACAGGTATAAATAGTAAAAACAAGTGTGTAGTAGTAAGTAAATCTCAATTAAACATGTTATACCATGAAGAATTGCTAGGTAAAAGACTAATCTATCACACAAGCAAACATATATATGAACTAGAGCAAAAAGGAAATAGTAGTGTAGTAAAAGAAAAAAGTACAGAATCCACAAAGCTGTAGTAAAAAATAACACTAAGTCTAGTAGCAAGTTGCAAAATAGAAGAGGAAGAAGACGAACTACGAGAAAAAATGGTGAAAACCGACAGTCTTGGACTAAAAAACGTGATCCGGTTTGGTTCGGCACTTTAGCGCCGATTCAGGCGCGGTAGCACCCTTCTTCATAGAAGAATGGCGCTATAGCGCCTAGTTGTGACACTATGACGCCTGTGTTCAACAGTACAAAGTTTTGAATTTTTTGTCATTTTCAAAAGAGCACAAGAACCTAAAATTAATGGCCCAAAGTTGACCAATTTAATAATATTTGATTTCACTATCTTTCCTTTTGCTTTCAAATTTCTCCAGTCTTCTTTTGCAATAGTTTGAGAGTTCAGATCAAATCATTCAGGGCTTTTTAACACCAAGTACTAACAACACATACTTAACACATTTTCTTATAATAGTCATAAGTTTGTTACAAAGGGACATACCATAGACTTATTTAAAAACAAATACAAACATAAAACACAAATTCGAAGTGTTAAAGTCACATTAAGAACAAAGTTGGCACACCACAAATTAACACTTAATACCAACACATTTTTCACATAATCATGCTTATAAGAGTAATTGTGAACAATGGTATCACCCTCCTTTTCACCCTCTAAAAAGTTACGATCAAACATATGGTAAAAAAAGTGCAAGGAAAATCTAAAGCAACTTTATCGTCGATCCATTTCTTGTTGCTATACATACTCACTTGATAATCTTGGAAACACGCCATATGATCGAATTGAAGTTTCAGCTGTCACTCCAGGTGCTCATACTGGTGGTACATATCGCTTAACTTATTGTGCATATAGGATAACTCTTCTTCAATATTTCACAATTTGTCTGTAACCTGGTCCAAACTCAACACTAGGAATTGTTTAAATAAGTTTGGGTATCCTTATGCACAAACTTGTTGTCATTTGCATATACATTACTCTCCAAGGTTCTTGAGACAATGATTTCTAATTTGGAATGAATCTTTCACTCTTTTCCTTTCTCTAGACTGCTTAAAAATGTGAAGAAGATGACTTTATGTTTGTTCATGGCAGTTTAACAGAGAAGAAGGGGGTAGAAAACCATCATTTGGGTGGTTTAGGGAGTTATTCCGACTGTGGCACTATGACGTCAGATTTGCCGCTATAGCGGCAATCAAAAATTCTCGAAAGTCAATTTTCTTTGTCCCCACATTAATTTAATCGACAAAATATTATTTTGTATTGCCTTAATCATGTAAGACTCAATATAAATTCATAAACTCAACATAATAACAATCACTAATCAAATGAGTCCACATTGATACTATGGGTTGCCTCCTACAAAGTGCTTGGTTCAACGTCGCCAACCTGACATATCCAATGTTTTAATTTGGTTGACCCAACATCAAGGTCTCCTCAAATGTAGGATTATCTCCACTTATATAAGTTTTTAACCAGTGTCCATTTACCTTAATCATTCTCCTAGTTTTAGGAACTTCAATATCAACAACACCATATAGATTAACTTTTACCACAATAAATGACCCTGACCACCTGGCCGTAAGTTTTATTGAACTGTATTATATAATAAAACTCATTGTTCAAGCTCAAAATGCTTTTTCAAGATCCTCTGATCATGCCACTTTTTCATTTTCTCCTTGTAGATTTTAGCTTTCTCATAAGATTCATTTATTATTTCATCAAGCTCATTTAATTGCAATAATTGTTTCTCTCCAGCATCGTTCAAATTATAATTAAAATATTTTATAGTCCAATAAACTTTATACTCTATTTCAACTAGTAAATGATATACTTTTCCATATATGAGTCTATATGGTAAAATTCCTATAGAAGTTTTATAAGCAGTCCTATATTCCCATAATGCACCATCTAGCCTAACAAACCAATCTTTCTGGTTAGGATTAAGAGATTTTTTCCAATATTCTTTTAATATCATGATTATATACTTTTGCTAGATTGCTAGTTTGAGGATGATAAATTATGGCAATTATGTGCTTAATTCCAAACTTTTGAGTTAAACTTTGAATCATTCTATTCTTAAAATGACTTGCCCCATCTGAAATAATTACCCTGACATTCCAAATCTAGTAAAAATATTTTATCTTATAAATTTTGCAACTCTCTTAACATCACAACGGGGTAAAGCAATAGCTTCAATCCAATTAGAAATGTAATCACATCTATCAAAATATTTTTTTTTCATAAATGGTCCCATAAAATTTAAATGCCAAACATAAAAAATTTCAACTTCCAAAGTAAGATTTACGGTCATTTCATTTCTTCTAAAAATATTGTCCACTCTCTGACATTAATCACAAGTTTTTATATAATTGTTAACATCCCTAAATAAGTAGGCCAATAAAATGTAGATTGTAAAGTTTTAAATGCAGTTTTATCAACCCCAAAATGACGCCCAGAATCTGCTTTATGACTTTTTTGCATAATTTCTCAAACTTCTTTTATTGGTACACATCTTCGAATAAGTAAGTCCTTACATTGCTTATATAAATAAGGGTCGTCCAAAAAGTAAAATTTTGAATCATATAAGAATTTTTTTTATTTGATGGCTATCTAATCCGTAGGGTAAAATGTTACTAAGTAGTTAACTATATCAGCATACCCTGGAATTCACCATTCATTAATCACATATGCTTTTTCATCAGAAACGTTTTATTTATTTCATCCTTAAAGTTAACATTATTTTCCCATTCAAGCCTTGAGAAATGGTTAGCTATCAAATTATCAGTACCCTTCAAATTCACTACCTGAAAATCAAATTCTTGCATTAGAAGGAACCATCTAATTAATTATGGTTTTGCATTCTTCTTCATCATTAGATATTTAATAGCAGAATGATCAGTATGCATAATACATTTAGCTTCAATAAGATAAGGTCTAAATTTATCAAAAGCATACAGTATAGCTAATAATTCTATTTCAATAGTGGTATAATTAATTTGAGCTTCATTAAGAGTTTTATTAGTATATTATATCACTTTAAAATTTTTATCGTATGATTGCCCTAATACAACCCCTATTGCATAATCACTAGCATCAAACTTTAATTCGAGAGATTTTTCCCGATCAGGTGAAACAATAATAGGTGTAGTGATTAATTTAACTTTTAGTAAATTAAAGGCATTTAGGCATTCCTCATTAAAACCAAAGTTTGTAATTTTTTCAAAAATATGATAGTGGTTTAGCAATTTTTGAAAAATTTTTAATATAACACCTATAGAACCCAACATGTCACAAAAAAACTTCTTACCCCTCTTATAAACGTGGGAGGTGGTAATCCAACAATAACTTAAATTTTTGTTTGATCTACTTCAATGCCATTTTCAAAATACTTATGGTCTAATATAATTTCTCCCGCAACTATAAATTGACATTTTTCCCAATTGAGAACAAAATTTTTAATATAACACCTATAGAACCCAACATGTCACAAAAAAACTTCTTACCCCTCTTATAAACGTGGGAGGTGGTAATCCAACAATAACTTAAATTTTTGTTTGATCTACTTCAATGCCATTTTCAAAATACTTATGGTCTAATATAATTTCTCCCGCAACTATAAATTGACATTTTTCCCAATTGAGAACAAGATTTGTTTCTTCGCAGTGTTTTAGAACTCCTGTTAAATGATCTAAACATGAATTGAAAGTGGTTCCAAAAACTGAGAAATCATTCATAAAAACTTCAATTACTTCCTTAATTAAGTCATAGAAAATTGAGATCATGCATCTTTGAAAAGTAGAAAGTGCATTGCATATTCCAAATGTCATTCTTCTAAAAGCAAAAGTCTCATATGGACTAGTAAATGTTTTCTTCTCTTGATCCTCAAGAGCTATGTGTATTTGGTGGTATCTGGAAAATCCATCTAAAAAGAAAAAATAATAATGCCCCAGGAGTTTATCCAGTATTCAGTCCAGAAAAGGTAGAGGAAATTGATCTTTCCTAGTAGCGAGTTTAATTTTCTATAATCAATACAGATTCACCACCCAGTGACTTGTCTTGTAGGACTTAATTCATTCCTTTCGTTAGTATTTACAACCACTTCCTATTTCTTAGGAACACAATGAATAATACTAAATCCAAGAACTGTCGAAAATATAATAAATAATTCTTGTATCCAACCAACTTAAAATTTCTTTCTTAAGAACTTATTTCATTATAGGGTTCAATCTCCTTTAAGGATCAGCCATAAGCTTATGATTATTTTCCATCAAAATTCTGTGCTTGCAGATTTTGTAGTTACAATCACTCCCTATTTTATATGAACATAATGAATAGGACTAAATCCAAGAACTGTCAAAAATAGAATAAACGATTCCAGTATCCAACCACTTTAAAATATCTTTCTTAACAAATTCTTTCATTATAGGGTTCAATCTCTTTTGAAGATCAACCCTAGGCTTATGATTATTTTCCAATAAAATTTTGTGCATGTAGATTGAAGAACTAATTCCTTTAATATCAGCTAATGTCCATCCAAAGGCTTTCTTATGATCTTTCAATGTTTTCAATAAATTTTCTTTCTGTTCCACAGTCAAGTCTAAGGATATTATACCTGGTAATATATATGAGCTCCTAAAAAATACATACTTCAAATGAGCAAGGACCACCTTCATTTTAAGTTTAGGAGGTTTTTCCTATTGAATGAATCAAAGGTTTACTATTTTCAATGATATCTAAAATTTCAAAATCTTCCTAAATATAATTTAAATCCCAATAATTATCTCATTTGATTTGTCTTCAAAATCTATTTCTTTTTCGCTCTTCAGTTCTTTTTGATATGTTATGACTTCACATCTTTCTTGGAAATGATTAACAATCATATAATCAATAATATACATTTTATAGAATCTACCATCTTTTACTTTTTCATTATACTTCATTAATTTAAGCATATTAAATGTAACTTTCTGGTCCTTGACTCTCATGATTTGTTCTCCTTTCTGCATATCTATCATTATTCGTCCAGTGGCAAGAAAATGCCTTTTCAAAATGATAGATATTTCTTTATCTTCTCCCTTATCTAATAGAATGAAATCAGCAGGGAAGATAAATTTATCCACTTTAGCCAACACATTCTCTATAACCCCCTTAGGATAGGTGATATATCGATCAACTGACTGTAGGGATATAGTAGTGGGAAAAATCTCTTTTAAACCTAAACTTCAAAAAATATATAACAACATGAGATTAATTGCGAGCTCCTAAATAACATAAAGCTTTTACACAAAATTTTTCTCCAATCACACAAGGTATATTGATGCTACCCTAATCTTTAAGTTTCTTAGGAAGCTTTTTCTGAATTATTGCACTATATTCTTCACTAAGTGCAACAATTTTATAATCTTCAAACCTCATTTTCTTGTATAGAATTTCTTTCATAAATTTGATATAGCTTGACATCTGTTCCAAAGCTTCTGCAAAAAAAATGCTAATTGTAAGATTTTTAAATATTTCAAAATTTTCAAAAATTATTGATCTAACTTTTGCTATCTAAGTTTTTGAGGAAAAGGAGATGGTGGTCTTTCTAAATTAATCTTAGTTGGAGAGACAAATTTTTCTACTTCCTTAGGAATAGTTTATTCAATTTTTTAATTTCTTAATTTTCGCTATCAACTTCAATCCCTTTTTGAAATCTAACATTTAATTCCCTTCCACTTCTAAGTTGGATAACTTTAACTTGCTCTTGTTCTTTATTTTTGTCTTTAAGATTGATTTCAAAATTATTAAGAAGTGTTCACTAAGGCCTATTGCTAAGTGCGTTAGCAATTTGTCCTAGCTGATTCTCAATGTTTCAAATAGCAACACTCTAACTTTATAATTGATTTCCCTTCTCTAACACCACTTCCTCTATAGAGAACTTCTTCTTAATTTTTTGGTTACCACTAATTCAAGGAGGAAAAGTAGGTCTATAGTTAGCACTCCCCTGGTTGTTCCAGTTTCCCAATGGGATTACTTGATTGTTCCCCCACTGTTGACTTTCACCACTAAAATTATTATTTTAGTTAAAATTGAGATGGTTTTTCCAACCTGGGTTGTAATAGTTATAATATGGGTTATTGGATCTTTTATTAATAACATTTAAGGTTTTGAATGAGGTTTGAGAATCAATCATCTATTCTAATGATTTTTCTTCAGTCACAAGGGGTGCCTGAGAAAAATTTATTCTTATTTGGTATATTTTCCTAGATAACACATCAACTTGAGATGTAAATTTCGAAATAGCGTCATTATCATGAATATTGGATGCTTTTTTTGGCTTTACCCTTTCAGAGGGTCATTGAAAATTATTCGTAGTCATGTCTTTAATTAATGCATAAGTTTCATCAAATGATTTGACATTAGTGAACCTTCAGCAACAGCGTTTATGATAGATCTAAGGGATCTACTAACCCATTATAAAAAGTTTGAATGATTAACTAGTCTGGTAAAACATGATGTGTCACTTTCTTAGGAGTTCCTTAAATCTTTCCCAAGCTTCGTATATTGACTCCTTCATATTGAGTAAAATATAGAATATGATTTCTAATTTTAGTAGTTTTTTAAGGTGGAAAATACTTAGTCAAGAATTTTTGTGCTAAATCCCCCCAATTCTTAATAGATCCAGGTGCTAACAAGTTTAACCACATCTTAGCTTTATCCCTTAAGGAAAAAGGAAAAAAGTTTAGTTCGGACAACCATTTGATACACCATCATATTTAAATGTCTCACACAGTTCTAAAAAACTTGCTAAAGATAAATTTGGATCCTCATATGGTGTTACCCCAAGCTGATTATTTTGTATCATTTGTATAAATGCTAACTTAAGTTCAAATAAGTTAGTCGTTACAATAGAGGTTCGTATACTTAAGTAAATTTCACCTGCTATAGGGTTTGCGTAGACCCTAAAAGGTCTTTGTATGTTATGGTGTTCATTTTCAACAGTTTGATTATTAATATTATTTTATAACGGTTTGTCATGTCTTGTAAAATGAAAAAGTACTAAAATTAATTTTAATTCCCCTAAAATAAATCCACGATTCAAATAAAGTTCTAAGTCAAAAGTTTCATCGATTCCCCGACAACGGTGTCAAAAGCTTGGCTCGTCCCACAATTATGTAGATATTTATATTCCAAAAGTTGCCAAAAACTTAGCCAAAATTATATGTAGTGGCTAGTATGAATAAATAAAATTATTTAGAAAAGAAATAATAAGCCTTCACACTAGGGGTATTATGCAAGAATATGTATCGTTTCAAGTAATATAGGACTTTCTTTAAAAACCTTAATATCAAACCAATAGGGAATCTGCATCTTTTAAATAATGACAGAAAATTTTCTATCTAAATTGCAGATAAAAATAATAGAAGAATAGTGTCAATATATGTGTAAAGGATTAAAACTAAATTTATGTGCAATATAAATTTAAGCATAAAATAAGAACAAAGTTTAAAAGAGTTTGAATATTAAGAAAAGATCTTCCCCCTTGAAAAAATATATTAATCAGTGTAGGATTTGAATGAACAAAAAATTAAATTGATGCATGATGATAAATAGAAGCATACTTATTCCTTACCCCCTCTCGGTGCATACAAAGAACATGGGTTAGTCTAAAGTTTGTTCCAGCTTGTGTAGTAGTGTTAAGTAGATTCTAGCATCTCACTTCTACATTACCCATTGTGTCCTCTTTATAGGACATACTAGGGACCGTTAAATCCAAACTCAAGACCGAATTGAAAAAAGAATCTAACTTGTCATCATAGAAATATCAATTCTACACCTATCAAAACCTATCTCCTTATTTATTTGCACTTCCCCTTGGATGATCGCAACAACTGTAGTAGTGCTGAATAGATTCTAGCATCTCACTTCTACATTACCAACTGTGTCCTCTTTATAGGACATGCTAGGGACCCTTAAATCCAAACTCAAGACCAAATTGATAAAATAATATAGCTTTCCATCATAGAAATATCAATTCTACACCTATCAAAACCTATCTCCCTATTTATCTGCACTTCCCCTCAGATGATCGCGACAACTCTAGTAGTGCTGAGTAGATTCTAGCATCTCACTTCTACATTACCCATTGTGTCCTCTTTATAGGACATACTAGGGACCCTTAAATCCAAACTCAAGACCAAATTGATAAAAGAATCTATCTTGCCATCATAGAAATATCAATTCTACATCTATCAAAACTTATTTCTCTATCTATTTGCACTTCTCCTCAGATGATCGCAACAACTCTTTCCAAAGTTAAGTATGGTATTCTCTAATTAGTGAAATCATAGCCCTCCGGTTCATTATATTTTGTAATAGATTTTAACCTCACAAGTGGCTAATTTTTAAATTCAATGAAGAATCAGTGAAAATACCACCACATATTTTTAAAATTAAAAGAAATCTTCAAATCATTCTCATCCCACATGATTAATTCTCATATACAAGGAGAAAGAAGGAAAAACTACTCAGAATTCATTGAGATAAAACATAAACACATGATTTGTAATGAAAGTCAAGTCTTAACAACAAAAACTTAAACATAAATACAAATTACTAATCTTATGTCTTCTACCTAAGCAATTAATGAAGTTTCCTTCATGCAATCTCCAAACTCTTCTTACAAAAGACACTCTCTCAACTATGAACTCACACACCCTCCTAAGCTCTCTAACTCTCTTGAAAGTCTTCTAACAGTCTCCAAAAGTCCCCTTTTAATAGATCTCTAAAAACAACCAAGGGTCACTTCAAGCACCCCTTCGTCCAAATTCATTGCATCTTCTAGAGAAACCATTTCTAGTGTTATAGTTTCATTTTGAGGTGCTATGTCACCCATCATGTCGTATAAATAGTGTTATGGCGCCATATGATGTGTCATTTTGCTCCATTTTTCCCTCATTTTCTTTAAAGATCCATCTCT
Source organism: Phalaenopsis hybrid cultivar (assembly GCA_002079205.1). NCBI lineage: Eukaryota > Viridiplantae > Streptophyta > Magnoliopsida > Asparagales > Orchidaceae > Phalaenopsis > Phalaenopsis hybrid cultivar. The sequence continues at coordinate 192,100 of JXCR01149015.1, forward strand.
TGTACTTGAAACCAAAAACATGCAAAATACATTCCTTTAATATGCACTATCATAAAAAATGTGCATAAAATGAACAATAAATGTATATATAAAACAGGTAATTTTAAGGTATATTAAGGTGATTAGCCTAGATTTAGCCCTATTTGGTAATTATTTGAGTTTTTTTCTATTTTTTTTTTAATTTTGGTAATTTTCTTAATTTTAAAATAGAAAAACATTACTTAATTTTTTATAATTTGATTTTTATTTTTCCTAAGTTCCTCTTATCATAGTGAACTAACCAAACTAATTTTTTTAAATTTTCTAACTTATATTTTACTTTTTTTAAATTATTTTAAATAGAAAATGGTAATTTACATTGAAAATTAGGGTTTCCAATGTTAGAGATGCTTTTTTACTTTGCAAAAATTAGAGAACAACCCTAATCATGCGCGGAATGAATTGTCAACATTTCATATTTTTGTGATTAATATTAAATTATTTATTATTTAAACAAATTTCATAGTATTTAATTAATTTAAAAAAAATAAATTTTTTTTTTAATTTTTAGTCCACATTATGGCACTCTATTCACTGAGTACAGGAGTATTTTTTATTTGAGTTTTAGCATTTTTTACACCAAATTATAAATTTTTGAAGTTTTTAAATCAAAAACTACCATAAATTCCTACTTATCCACGACAACCTTGGCGGCTCTGAATGTACGTACGACGCGTTTCAATTTGACACTGCTATCTGCGTCAGCTTTGGACTCAGCCTGCTTTTCACAGATCATTCGCTCGTCTGACGCTTTCTCAGCCGTCTGCTCATTACACGTGTGATCCTATGGCTCCTGGTGATCGTCCTAAATGCACCTTAACCCGAGAACCATTCAATTCTTAACACTAATTTCTCGTTCAATTCTCAACAAAATCACATGGCATTTGTTCCTACACCTTCATCTAGGTGAGACAAAACTATCTATATGGCTAATCAAACATGAAATTAAGAACTACATCACAAAGGTTGAAACAAAGAGCAAAATTAGGAATTTTAGTTCATATCTTTGATCAAGAGGTTTAGCCTCAATTAAATGGCTGTAGAAGCTTCCTTGAAGTCCCACAAGCATGCTTGAAGCATCACCTTCCTCTAGTATGGGGCTTAATTAGGATTTTTATCAGAGGGTGGTGCGGCCTTGGTCAAGGTCTAGTTTAGGGTTCTCAGGAATGGTCAATTTCAATGAGGAACTTCCTCTCTTGCTTTAAGGAAGCTTTTGGGTGAGTCAATTTGGAATTTTGTGAGATTAGGTGGGATGGCAGTCAAAGATCCTATATTTGGACTTCAAAATGATGGCAATGCATTGGGAATTGAGGCTAGAAAATGGTGGAGATGAGCTTTGCAGGATTGTTAGAGGGTATGGAGAATTTTGGCAGAGTTTTGTTTAAGTTTGAGCACACATTCCTCTATGACCATGGGGAGTGCCAGTTTTATAGAGGGGTCCATGGCTACAATCAGGGCAATAAAGGGTTGCTCAGGTAGAGGGAATAAGAGTCCTCATGGCCAATGATAGTGAGTCAGCTCAGGTGAGTTTAATTTTGGGTTTTTTCATAATTGGGGCCTCTAAATTTTGCCATTTTTTGGTGGCAGAGGTGGTTGTCCAACCGGGGCAAGGTCACCTCCAAGTTCAGGGAAGTTAAGGAGGTTAAGTGGTCAGCTCAATTTCATCCCAAGGAGGCTCCAAGGCCTTGGTCCAAGGGGGGAGTGAGGTTTGATTTAGTTGGCTTGGTTTAGGTTTAACCCTTGGTTCCATGGATAGGTTTGGTCTCAAGGTGGTTAGGGTTGATGTCTTGACCCTAAAGAACGTTTAGGTGGGTTTTAGTGGCTGGTTTTGGGCATGAAACTAAGGCTTAGATGTTGCATGAAATGATATTATCTCATTTTTTTCAGTAAAAAGGAGAATCAATATACGAAGCCTGGGAAAGATTTAAGGAACTCTTAAGAAAGTGTCCACACCATGCTCTACCCGATTGGTTAATCATTCAAACTTTTTACAATGGGTTAGTAGGATCTCTTAGGTCTATAGTTGACGCTACCGCTGGTGGATCATTAATGTCAAAACCATTTGATGAAGCATATCTATTAACTGAATAAATGGTTACAAAAAAATTTCAATGGCCCTCTGTAAGGGTAAAACCTAAAAAGGTAGCCAGTGTTCATGATACAGATGTGTTTGCAATTCTTGCATCTTAGGTTGCTGCAATATCAAGAAAGTTGGATCAATTTAGAATTAACTAGTCTCAAGTTACTCCAGTAAGTGAGGAAAGTTCATTAGGGCATATGATTGATTCTAACTTATCTTATGAGACTTTAGATACCATAAAAAAACTGTATTCTAACTTTTACAACCCAGGTTGGAAGAACTAGCCTAATTTTAACTGATATCATACTATTGGGCGTGGAAACCAGCAATGGGAAAATAATCATGCAAATCCTAATGGAAGTTAGAATAATTAAGGGGACACAAACTATAGACCTTCATATCTACCAGAATCTAACGATGATCAACAATTTGAGGATAAGAAGATATCTATAGAAGAAGTGGTATTGCAAATGGGAAACTAATTGCAAGGTCAAAATATTGTGATTAGAAACAAAGAGAATCAAATAGGACAAATTGCTAATTCACTTAGCAATAGACCTCAAGAAACACTTCCTAGCAACACTGAGATCAACCCTAAAGTGAACAATAATGAACAAGTAGAAGTTTTCTAGTTAAGAAATGGAAGAGAGATAGAGGATGTGGTTAGAAAAGAGAAAGAAGTCGTGAGAGAAACAAATGAAACTAAAATACTTGAAGAACATGTTTCTAAGGATATGAAAAAATTGATATCTCCAACTAAAATCAATTTCGAAAGACCACCACCTCCATTTCCTCAATGACTTAAACAACATGAGTTGGATAAATAATTTTCAAAGTTTATGGAAGTACTTAAGAAGTTAACCATAAATATTCCTTTCGCTGAAGATTTGGAATGGATGTCAAGTTATGCAAAGTTTATGAAGAAGATATTAAACAACAAAAGAAAATTTGGAGATTGCGAGACAGTCATTTAGTGAGGAGTGTAGTGATCCCTGGATACTACTAATATGCACAGTACAAAAATAATTAAGATTATATTTCACTTATATTTCCTTACTTTGCAACAAAATAAAAAACTTGATCCTGAAGAAAAATAAGAATTTTAACTTTTAATTTATATATATATTGGGATACTACACAAGTATACGTGTCGTTATCAATTAATATAAGACTTTTTGATTAAGACCTGAACATCGAACCCACAGGGAGAATACACAATATGCACTATTGAACATCAAACTTTTATTTTTAATAAAAAGATTGTTATCTAAACTAAAGATGATTTTTGCAATAATGAAAATTTAAATATTTTTTGTATTTTTAATATTTTGATAGAACAATAACAATTTAAAAAGATAACTAGAGTTTTTGTAGAGGAAAAACACTAAATATGAAAATATATTTCTTCTTGTTATGAATCAATAATAAGCATCAGAATTCTTTTTGTGGAAGTATGCAAATTGTGTTTTAACAAATAGGAGCAATAATATTCTTTACCCTTACTAGAGATGTTATAAAGAACATTGACTAATTTAACGTTTGAATGGTTCTGAAGACCGGCTAGGTAGGGAAGATACTAGCTCACTCTAGAGTTCCCTTGATTCCCTTCACCTAGGGGCTAACATCTTGTATCAGAACCAAAAACAATAAACCAAGTTGAGGGTTTTAATCTATCACTTTGTAGTCCTCCAACTCTACACTCTTCATTGAATATTTTCCTATTTATTTGAACTCAATCATATAAACTATATTCTCATTCATACAATCTCATATGATTCTTTCCAATTGTTGATTGAGACAATACCAGCTCGGTTCTTACTTGTTCTCATAACAAATTTTAACATCTGGATTTACCAAATTAAGAAGTAAATGAAGTGCATGGATTTAAATTATCACAACTTCTTCCATCATTGAAGATCAATACTTTCTACAACTTTCGTCTAAAACTTAATTACTTATCATTTTAAGAAGAAAGATAAAAGAAACTACTCGGAATCCATGGAGAAACAAAACCACACTTTAGTTTAAAAGAAGAAATCTTTGTCAAACCAACAATAAGTTTCAATTAAAACCAAAAGTAGTCTCAAAACAAAAAGATAAAAACTTATCTCAAGTCCTTAAGTCTCAATTAAAACCAAAAGTAGTCTAAAACAAAAAGATAAAAACTTATCTCAAGTCCTCTCCCATTTCAATTAAAACCAAAAGTAGTCTAAAACAAAAGATAAAAACTTATCTCAAGTCCTCCACCAACTCCTTTGATTCTCTTCTCTTTACAATCACTCAAAATAAAATAACAAAAAAGATAAAATAAAAGTAAAAGTGGGGTCTGAAAATCTCTCCGAACTAACTCCTCAAATGAGAACTTTGAAAACTTTCCAATACTTTCAAGAATCTTTTCTAAGTCCTCTCTTCTTTCTTTTATAATTTTCCAAAAGGTGCCTTGGTTTCTCTTCAAAATATATCTGGATTCAATATTTCCCCAAGAAATGCATCCTTTCATGATAATTTTTGTCCATGGTGGTTATGACCACCTATTAAGCCAATGGGTGCCTCAAAAAACCTCTTCAAAATTCACAAGTACCGAATTTACTTGTCGAATAACTGTCACTGGTCCTTAGGCGTGGCTTTCTCTGTTTAAACGGTGCTTAAGCGCCAGATCTGGCGCTTAGGCGCCAAAACTCTTTCGCACATTTTTCACCTTTTTGCTCCAAATTTGATCTTTTTTCACTCCTTTAAGAATTTTTACCCTTTTTACCTGTATTTTCATGAAGAACACAAAAATACCTTCCATTAAAGTGCAATATCTCAAAAAATAGATACAAAAATGTGTCTAAAAACACTATATATTTTAGGTATATCATGCAGCCCTATATTTCAAAAAAAACTTTCTCAAAAACTTAAAAGTCCTTGTATCTTAACAATCCCTTGTGTAATTGGAGAAAGATTATGTGGAAAAGCTTTATGTGATTTAGGATTAAGCATTAATGTGATGCCTCTATCTATATTTAGAAAGTTAGGTTTAGTCAATATTTCTCTTGTTACTATAACCCTTCAGTTAGTTGATGGATATATCATTTATCCAAAAGGGATTATAGAAGACGTGTTTTTTAAAGTAGATAAACTTATCTTTCCTATTGACTTTGTTGTACTAGTTATGAAGGAAGATAAAGAAAATTCAATTATTTTTGGGAGACCTTTTCTTGTAACTAGACAAGCTATGATAGATGTGCAAAAATGAGAGTTATTTATGAATATTAATGACCAGGAAGTCACTTTTGATGTGTTAAAGACTATAAAATATCCAGCTGAGAGAAAAGATGATGATTGTTTTTGGATGAATGAAATTGATTATCTAAGTAAAGACCATTTCTAAGAAAGTTTTGAGAGTAAGTTAACATATGAGATCCAAATGGACTTTCATGATGAGTTTAAAATGTTGTTTAAAGAAGACTGTATGTATGTTCAGGAGAGGTGTTGAAAAGATAGATGTTATAAAAAACAATAAACTTTTGGTTCCATTTGTTGAAAAATATCATGAACTTAAGATTAATGTACCCCCATACAATTTTAAAGCCTACCTATTTTGGAAATTCATCTACTCCACCAGTCTTTATATCTTCACATTCGACTCAATCACAAGAAGAACTTGAATTGAATGATGAAATCAATAAAACAACTCCTAAGAAAGAGTTATTCAAAATCACTGAATGGCATATTCTGTGGTAGACAGACAAAATGAATGAGATTTTAATGTTGGGGCAAACAGAGTAAGCATTGGATACATCAGGTCATTGATGTTAGACCAAGCACTTCATCGGAGGCAACCCATAGTTATTTTTATTATCTATTTAGTGTGATTGTTGTTATGTTGGATTGGATAATACTGAGATTTTGAACTTTGATCCGTGTTTGATGTGTAAGAGTGGATATAATTAATGTGTGAGGTAATTCCTTCGTTATGACTAGATTTGTATATGATTTCAAGTAGTAGGAGGTTGACGAGTCTGTTATGACTTAGTTCTTAACCAGAACTAAGAATTACCTTGAATCATATAGAGTTTAGACTTGGACCAATCCATGTCAACTCTATTACTTCCTTTATCTGACTTTGTCTTTTCTGAGTAAGGTCATGAACTTACTTAGTGAGCAACATCTAGATGGACTGCACTATTTTTATTTACCAGATTGTGTATGCCTTAGACTTAGAGTAACCCTAAAATTGGAAACACATGAGGGAATTTTGGTCCATGGGTGATAACCATATAAAGTTTTATAATACACCCATGTTATTAGTGTATTTTCTTACGTTAGACATTTAAAGTAAGGAGGAGAAATGTGAGTAGAAGAGAGATCAAATTAACCTCAGTCGTTGTTTTTTTATGAATTTATGAGTCTATGTATTATATTTTGTGCGTCTATGTTTGTGATTCAAGTTGAAAAAGTCATCGGAGATGAAAAAAAAATTATCTCAATATTTTAAACTTGTTAGCATCCAACAATTCCTTTATAAAGTTTAACATGTGTTTCTGTTTAATCTTTAGTTTGTACATGTTCTATTATTTAAAATTTCTTTATAGTGTTATGTCAAGCATGTTTAGGCTAGATTTACTTTCTATTGCAATATTTTACCAAGTCTTATTTGTTGATATTTTTGTACGATGTGTAGTAAATTATAAAAGTAATCTTTCCCTGCCGCATATTTTGGTACCTCATTGTTACACATGTTTGAGCATAAGTTTGGGGGGAAAGAAAAATGTTTCAAATTTAAACATTACTTGTTTTCAAAAGTACTACAAATTAATTTTGTATTTTGTTTCTAATGATTATTGTTATATGGAGTCATCTTAAGGATGTTAGAATTTAAAGAATAGAAATGGAGTATGAAAACTTAGTTGATACTTTTAGTGTAAAGGGTGAACCTATAGTTAAGGATATTTGGTGGAGAACTTGAGAAAATAAATAACTAGCTTTAGTAGGAAGAATTGTATTTTTGAAAACTAAAGATTCTTATATTTTTTATTTTCAAATATTTAAGGCTCTTTTAGAAAGTATTTTAAAAAAAATATACATCTTTTCAAGTGAAGGAAAGTAATAAGTTTTAACTTTAGAAGGGGATATTGAAATTCAAAAATATTTAAGGACTTCTCCAGATATAGTAATCCTCACATAAAAAAAGGAAAAAAAGGAATGGATCAAAAAGATCCTGAAAAAGAAAAAGAAAATGCAAAAAAAAAGTGCGAAAAAGCTTGCGAAGAGGTCATAATAAAAAATTGGTTTTACTTGACTCTTTCTAGAGTAAAGAACCTAGAACAATCCTAATCTTATTTTCTGTATTTATATTAGTAAAAATTATTTTTAAGAGAGTTCTTAAGTCTAGAAAGTAAAGTTTATAGGATCCAAACTTTGAAAAATCTACATATATTTCTGAATTAAATAGGAAAACAAACTCTCAAGTATGATGATAAATATTTTTGACCCGTGGCTAGTCTGATTGACTAGAAGTTCTTCTAATTTATACTATCATATTTTTATAACAAAATTTTAGCAATTCTAAAGGATGACCCCACTAACTCTAATCTACAAAATTATTTTAAAAATGTAGTATTACTTGAGGACAAGTAATGTTTATGTTTGGGGGATTCTGATGTGCCTAAAAATGTACTATTTTTTATGCTATATTTTATAATGATATTGCACTTTAAAGGCATGTTTTCTTATGTTTTGGTTGTAGGTACATCAAATTGAAACTTTTGGAGTGATTGGAGCAAAAGGAACAAAAATGGACAAAAAATAGAGCAAATCAAAGAAAATCGGGTCAAACCGGGGCACACTAGATCCATGGGGTCGAAACCAGGGACTTAAGTGCCTATGCCTGGCACTTAAGCATCCAAAATTGGCGCTTAATTGCCAAAAACGATTTTTCAACATATCTTCTAGAATATACATTGGATTTGGACAATTTTTTAAGTGATACTTTGTGTGTCTCTTGGGGAATTCATTGGAAATGATAGAAGAGGCTTTCTAGAAGAATTTGGGGCGGTTATAAAGAGTTTTGAAGAGGCACTTAAGACACCATTTGGAAGATTCAATGAATATGGATATTTTTGAAGAGACACTTAAGAATCTCTTAGGAAATTATCAATAAGGCTGGGAATATTTTTAAAATGAAGCTTGGACTCTTGAATCAATTGGAAGAGGAGAAGAAGACTTGGAGAATAAGAAAAAGGCTTGGGCATGAGCCTCAAGTGGGGCGACAAGGTGAGAGAGAAAGAGAGTGTGAGAATTTTTTTTTCTTTTCACTTTATTCTTAGAGAGGATTGTAAGGAGATTTCTTTTCCTACATAAGGAGAGTTTGATTTCATCAAAGATAAGTATTTTCATTGCATTTTGATTTGAATTCAATACTTTGTTTGTATGGTTTCAAAGTCTTGTTCAACGAAAAGTTCTTGTTGTTTTTCTAAGTGTAGTGAGTACTTTCTATACTCTTCCCTCTTATAATGAATTGGTATGCATGTGTAGGATATAGAATTGAGTAGAATGAGAAAATATTGTGATGATTTTACTTTCTTGTTCATTTACATGTAAACTTTATCAACATGCATGTTAAAATCCTTTGTGAGAACATGTAAGATCTGTGATGGTGTTGTCTCGATCAACTGTGATAGAATAACATAAGATTGTATGGATGAGAATGTAGTCCATATGACTGAGTGCAAATAAATAGGAAAATAATCTTTGATGGGTGTAGAATTAGAGGACTTTAGAGTGACAGACTAAAGCTCCATAATTTGGTCTATTATTTTAGGTTTTGATGCGAGATGTTTTCCACTAGGTGGGGAGATAAAAGGGAACTCTAGTGTAAGAGCTAGTATCTTCACTGCCTAGCCCATCTTCAGAACTATTCAAACTTTAGATTAACCAATGTTCTTTATAGAATTTTGATGCACTAAAAAGACATGCATATTTAGACCTATATATTTACTCATTTTTGTTGATATTGCGCTTTAAAGGAAGATATTTTTCATGTTTCATTGTAGGTTGTTGATTTTTAGGACTTGAGGCAAAAACGAAGCAAGAAGGATGGAATTTGAAGTCAAAATGAAGTTTTAGAAGAAATGTTCAGCACCGACGGTGCCATTTGAGAGAGTACAAATTAAATTAAAGGGTTGCTGGTGTCGGCGATCCAAGAATGGGCGTCGATGGTGTCAATGTTGGTGCGTGATCAATTTCTAGAAGATTTGATGAATTTAGACACTTTTTGAGGATTTTTTGGATGCACTTATTGAAGAACCAACTTTAGGCTCTATTTAGAGTGAAAATTAATCAGAAAAATGACTCTCTTCAACCGCTTTGCCCCTTTAGACCTTTTTCTACTCTTTTCCATGTTATTCCACATTCCCAATAGCCACTTAGATTCTATTAGTCATTTACTTCTTTAGAGTTTTTAGTTTTTGTGGTGATTTTAAGTGTGAAATCTTCTCTAAGAGTGTTAGAGAGGGAGAGAAGTGAGAGATATCATCTTCTTACATCTTCTAAGAGAGGCTACATGAAACTTTCTTTGAGAAAGAGTTTCAGATTATTATATGAACCTTCTTTTATATATGAATTTTGTGTTTTGTTGAATCTTTCTCATGAAGTATGAGTAGTTTCTTTTATCTTTCTCCCTACTATGAGATATGGTGAAATGAAGAGATAATTTGGATGTGCCAATTTTAAAATATAAAGTAAATCATGATGGTTTTTCAACTCCATTCTTAATTTACTTTTCGATATGGCCAATTGAATTATTAAAATATGTTGTGAAATATATGATCCGGAAATTGGAGTATGAGTTCTACAACAATAGTGAGAATCAAATTTATCTCTCTAGAGTGAGAGCTAGTATCCTCCAAGCCTAGCCTTGGATTTAGGGACTAAACCTGAGATTAGCCAATGATTTTATATAACACTAAATCACGGTAGATAATTAAAATTGTTCCTATTTGGCATAATACATATTTAAATTATTTATCTCATCTCACTTCACCGGAAACTCATTATACTAGGAAAGATGCATTTTCTTATTAGAAAACTTCATCACATAAAACATAATTTAGTAGTTACTGTTTAAACTTTGCATTTTAGTTTTGATAGTATCTCAAATAATTCAAAATTTGTGATAGTAATTTCATTTTATTTATGTGAATTTCCTATTTAATTTATTATTTCAAATTTAAACCTTCCTCGTGGGATAGATATTTGAGATTTAAATAGAAAATCTTATATTACTTGATAACTATACATATACTTGCGTGAAATCCCAACATAAATTTCTTAAATTTCTTGGGCTCTATTTGGTGCAGCTGCGCTGCCTCAAGAAGTTGCTGTGGGGAAGCTGTTACGGGGAAGCTGGCTGGTTGCTTGCTGTAGCTGTATGAAAACAGCTGTGGGGCAGCTGTTTCTGGAAAAATATCAATTATGCCACTATTTAGTTAAATTGTTTGGAACAGAACAATGACAGTTTTATATATGATACAACTGAAGCAGAAATTCATTTTACAAACTAGAAATGTAAAAAACAGGCTTCTACAATTTTTAGTCAATCCCAGAAGTCATAAATTTGATATTAAAAAAAAAATTCAAATAAAAACAATCTAAAATTACATACAAGCAGTCCATGCTTCACCAAAAAAACAAGCATATGCTGCACCAAAAAAAAAGATGATTTACATACATACAACCCAATTCTTAAGTATTTACATGTCTAACACTAACTTTACTTTTTCCGTTTATACCAACCAAATCTTTCATATCACATAAAAAAACAACCCACTCTTTTAAATTTTAAAAAGTGAAATACAAATTTTCATGGAAATGTAAGGAAGTATATATGGTAAAATTGAAGTTTGGGTGTTAGCTCAATTCCTATGTATTTACACATGTAACACCTGTACTTCAATTTTTACATACATAAAATGACAGCATTCTTTGGGTCTTATAAATGTAAAACATAAAGTTTAGATATGTAAATGCATAGTAATTGGTTGGTATAATTATAAATGTAAAACATAAAGTTTAGAAATACAAGCATTCATTTACAAAGCTACACATACTATAAGAGAACAAAGAGGCATGCAACAAGGATTCAATTAATTGAAGTTTCCCAATTTATTCAAATATGTTATTTCAACTTCTTCAAGGTTGATTGTTTTCTGCTTCAGTTGTAAAATCCAATACTCAATCGTTGCAGTCAAATATTGATTTGAGTGCTATGTTGGTAAATATGAAAATTTAGTTGTGAGATAGATAAATACAAAAGAGTTGTGCTATGCATGTAAATTCCCCCTTTTTCCAACTTTTATCAATTAGTAACAATAATTCAGTTGCTCATATAAGTGACATTTGTATGCAAAGCTTTTGGTCGTGGCTATTTTGCATCATGTATGTTAAGCATTTGATGGCATCTTTACTCTTAAAATGAAGAGCCTGAAACAATGATAAGCACCTCCAACGATGGAAACACATAAACCTTGTCATTCCCATGGAATTTACAATCAAGTCGCTTTGCTTTTGGCACGTTACAAAGGTACAACGACTTGAGGTGGGGAAGAGTTCAGTTAAGCAAGGTAAGAAACAGTGATATGCTGCTGCCCCTGCTCCATCAAACCAATCCTCCAATACTTGTAATCCCTTACTGTTAAGCACCTCCAACGATGGAAACATATAAACCTTTTCATTCCAATGGAATTTACAATCAAGCTTTCGTTCAGACTGATGTACTCCAGATTGGAGGTCAAATCGGCATTGCACCCACTCAGTTCATATGAATTTACATATCTAACACCTAAACTTTAAAATTATATATATATATAAGTATCAATAAGTTTAATCTAGTCAAGCTAGTTTATATCAAAATAGAAAGCTTCAGCATTATATCAACTTCCATATCAAAATAAGATAAGTTTCATATAAGCATTATTAGAAACTAATTGAAGTTACTCAAAATAAGATACTTATGGTGATGTAAATATGAAAAATAAACAATCAATAAAATAATTATTAAATCTTAGGATAAAGAAGGACATATATAAATAAGAAGGTGAAATCTAAATCTTATAAAGAAAAACAATTCCAAATTCCAGCGAAAAAGTTAAATTTACATACATAACACATAATTGGTATGTATAATGCACTTGTCGGCACTATTTTTGGTGTGAGGTTTGCCCGTAAGAAGCTGTCGGTCATCGGAATTGAAATTTCGTTGCCCGCTTCGGAAGGACGTTAAAAAAGTTGGGTTTTGAAAAAGATGAAGTCAAACTGACTCCATAATTTTCATAGT
>JXCR01149016.1:14600-25691 GCA_002079205.1 Phalaenopsis hybrid cultivar
TAGAAAGCCCAAAATGCAAAATAATTGCTGAGGAAGATCTCTCCAATTTACATGACTTTCCAGAAAATTGATCCCGACTTCGGCACTCAGCACCTTTCAAAAATCTTGTAGAGCTTATCGAGTGACGCAATCTGTAATAAGATGTTTCAAAAGAAAAGAATGTGAAAGTAAGCATGCGGTTGGCCTTTTTATTTCGCGAATTCATAAATAGAAGGCTCTATGTGACTTGAAGGTGAAGGACTTAAGAATTTACAAAATCTTCTTCACCAAATATTTTGATAGCCAAATAACTTTCAGTGCAACCCCTAAAAACTTTCAAAATCTCAGATAAATTTGAGGATCAGTACAAATATTATATCAGAGTTCAAGTCATTGACACACTATTGATGGTAATTCAAAATCAAACATAACAGGCATAAATAAAAATATATTGAAAAAAAAAAAACTCTTGGATTCAGGATCAATGTGCAGCTCTGACAACCTCTCCGTAGTAACATATTTCCTTCAGCAGGATTATTATTACGAGCCTCTGCTGAATNGAAATCTCAGATAAATTTGAGGATCAGTACAAATATTATATCAGAGTTCAATTCATTGACACACTATTGATGGTAATTCAAAATCAAACATAACAGGCATAAATAAAAATATATTAAAAAAAAAAAACTCTTGGATTCAGGATCAATATGCAGCTCTGACAACCTCTCCGTAGTAACATATTTCCTTCAGCAGGATTATTATTACGAGCCTCTGCTGAATAATTATATCTACATCAGTTACCATAATTGAAAAATGTATTATATTCATGTGCAAGAGGCATGTCGGATAAGAAAAGTTTTTAAAAGTACAAGTGTTTAATGAGTAAAAAATGAAAACGTTCATCAAGGTCCCTCAAACAATTTAGATGGAGCCTACTGTAAATACCTGCATTTTTTATCTTAAAAAACAGAAATAACCTTCAAGAACGAAGGGATTATGTCATCCATTTCAGAATTCAGTTGAAGCCAAAAAGACTGGCGTAGCCAATATGTTTCATGAAAGTGCATACTCTTATCCTATAAACAAGTTGAATTTCTGAAAAGTAATATACTTTTATAGTTATTCATAATCATTTGTCAAGTTAATTTCCAAGTCTCTCTTAGAAAACTAAGATCGCATTGAATTCTCAAAAATTCCTCTAAGTTTCCACAAATATAAAAGGCATGCCAGCAATAACTTCAATAGGAGCAATGTTTCTTAATTTTAAGGAGAACTAGGGCGAAATATTTCAAGCAAAGATAGAAGATCAAAAATATAAAGCCTGTAAACCAAGTTTTTTATAAACCTGAACAAAGGTTCCATTTGTGGCCATTGCATTTGGTGGCTTGAGGAAAAGCCTCATGGATGGGAACAAAACATGCTGAATAGTCCACTCCCGTTGTGCCCATGCTGTTTCAGCTTCCGCAAGCAACTCTGTGTCCATATCGCTATCCGAAACATCATCTGCAATGCAGCCAGGTTATCTAACAAATGTGTTAAGACTGAGGATATGAAGGTTACACTTGAAATATTGCAATTCAGTAGTAAAGTTCGCAATCTAAGCATGATGGTTGAACAGAATCCAGAACTAATGCCCTCATACAACGACTAAAAGGCAAAAATCCAAAACAAGTAACAGTAAAATGCATGGTGTAGGTAGATCACTAAGATGGAATATTAGCTAACCTTAAGCCAGTAAGGTTTTAATATCTGTCGTTTTAATATGTAAAAAAGGCCTGTTTAGATAATGTAAACTTTATCTAATCAAGAACAAATCTTGATCAAAAGCCACAACTTAGATTGAAGAGGAGGTTCACCAACAATCCTACTCATAATCCAGCATCACTCATCTTTTCACACCACAAATTAAGAGAAAGAACAGTTTGATTAAGAACTAAAGACCAACTTCAAGGTTTGACTACGCTAAAAGGGTTGCCACGACCAATAAGCTTAAGATGAATAAAAGAAAAAAAAAAAAATTATCCAACTGGTGCGGCATGCTTGCATTTCTTTGTCTGAGCGTGCATGTTCATATGAATAAAAAATGTCATTTGAAAGGAAAACAAACTTTTAAAGCAGATTATGCGACATATATGAGAGTTGCTTGGAAATTAGATCACAGAAGGGACAATAAAACAACTAACTTCTTGAAAGAGTCTTTAAATGCTCCTTAGAGTCAGTGAATCACTAAAAACTAATATAAATTGGCCTAAAATAGCTCATAATGTGAGGTCAAATGCATAGATGGGTACAACAATTTACTAAATTTGCATCCTTAAAGGAGAGGATAAAGCTAACCAATCTAACACATTTCATTTTTTTTTAAGCGTTGAACTGAGTTTTCAACATATGAATGAGGTTCCTCATGGAGTAGTATACCACACAATGAAGATAAACGTCGCTCCACTCTCAGAAGAAACTTGCTTCTCAAGGTATATATTCAGCATTAGAGGGTTTCATCATTTTTCAAGCAAACTTAATCCCTAACCAGAAGAGTTTGAGGATCTGAGGTCAAGTCCATATCAGTCAGAACTTTACTTCCTAAGATCTGTTTGGGGTGGCTGCAATTTTTTAAAAAGATAGTTGTAAAACTGTGGTGGAGGAAACAACTATTTAAAAAGTTACGGTATGAATTATAAGTATAAATATTTCAGTAACTTTCTTACAACCATGCACACATTAACGGGTTAAGTTGAAAAAACAGCTTCCCACCACAAAAAATTCTAGAAAGCGGCAAGAAATAGTTCACCAAACAGAGCTATGGTATCGGTTTGAAATGCAAAACAGGTAAAAAGTTATCCCAAACAAAACCTAAAATTTTCTGCTTACCTAAACCATGCTTTACCACAATGTAAAAAACAACATAGAAAATAAATTCTCATCATAATTGAGCTGAGGAATTTACAAAATATTTATAGTGACCTGACTTTCACATTCAACATCACCTTTACTAAAGTCAAATGTTTGTGATACTATGACTATCAGCCAACTAGTCGTTTCAAGGCAATCAGGAATGAGATTTCTTAGACATAACTCAAAAAAATCTACCCATAATTAAATTAAATAAAGGGGAATTTATATATATAGAAAAAGATGGGAGAATATGAAAAATCGACAACTAGCATACCAGACATTGTTGAAGCATTTGCCACATTGGTGGCTATATCCTTTTTATTATTCTTATAAAATTGTATTCCATTGCCAGAAGGATTCGGAAGGACAGGAGGTTGCATAGCATAGAAGCTCCCTATAGCAGCTGCAATTGTTTCGAAGCAGTCTTTCTCACTGGTCCAGATAACCTACAAAAATGATGACGTGTCAAACATAAGTTCTACATTAGTATGCAGAAAGAATAAAGGAATTACAATTGCAAGAAAAGAGGCTATACTGCTACAATATTATTAGAGGAACCATAAGAAAACAGTAATGTTAATTTATAAAAATCATAAACAGGTGCCCACAATGTGCGCTACTATACAAATCACAGAAATCAAAAGAGAGAAGTAGAAACTTTTTTTTTTTTGGGTGTAACACTGCATACCTAAGTCACTTGATGGCATTAGATTTCAATTTATATAGAAACTACTTGGAAGAATCGAAAGTATTATCCCATATAAAATGTCATATGAAATATAGCATGTGTGATGGAGGATCCCATTTTTCTTACCAATAGATATGAATGACATCTCAAGTAGATTTTGCACAATATGCCAACCACTCTACATTAGTTTAATCCAAACAATTTAAAAAGCAGCTCTGAGATTTTAGTACCAATATAGAAAGCCTTCCGAGTTAAAAGACAAAAATCTACCTTCCATAGTTTTAAAGAGTAAAATGATTTTTATCCAACAATTATAGCATCACAACTCAGCCTGCTATAATCTATATATGCTAATAAATTATACTAACTTGAGTACATAACAAAATATTTAATACTAGATCTATTTGGAAGGAATTTTTTTAACTTCTAATTTTCATCACATAATAGTATAAAATAAATCTAAAGATTATCATTGTCACATATTTCTTTGTATATATAGAACTTTCTACGTCCAAACTATTTATATACAATAATCATGATTTTTAATAATCTCAACGAAACGTACAAAATTATCAAGATCACAAACAACATACATATAAAATATACCTCTGTCAACAAATACTATCAACTCACTCCATTGGAGCCTTACACTTCTCTGAAAACATGTAAATGCAACAACTGTCAGTGAACAGCTCAATAAGTTACAAAAAACTTACAATTGAAATCAATGTAATAAATAAAACAATATACATGTAAGCTAAACAAGTAAATTTATAGATTACTAAACAAGCATATGTATACTGTATGACATAAATCACAATAAGATGTCAAATCATAATAGTAATATGTATACAGTTTATATCATCAAGTATAAAAATCATCACATATATATTATGTATAATGTATGACAAATCACAATAAGATGTCAAATCAAAATAGTAATAATGTATACAGTTTATATCATCAAGTATAAAAAAAATCACACATATTATACAAGTTACTCTGACTAATCATATGTGGTGTTTTTTACCGTACCAATCATAGTAAAACAAATACAATATCATATAATATCACATCAAGAATAAAACTGGTAGAACAGTTAGTCTAGTGACATAGTACACGGGAGTCGTCACCCCAAACCCGTCAACTCTCATATCATATCAAATTCATCCATTATGAATCACAACATATATCAGGTTTACACCACTAACTCATTTAAAGAAAAGCCCATTGGCCCACCCTCCTACACAATGTATCATATCTCTGATAACCTGAATCATAATAACCAACCTTTCTTGCATACACACATTCCACAATATCATAACATTATTAACCAACTATAACAACATGAAATAATATGATCAAACTACATGTAACAACTAAAACAGAAATTGCACATTAGCCTGTAAGCAGTCATTTTTGTTTCAGTATTTCATAATATATAATTTTAATTATATTTTTATAAATTTTTATATAACTCAAATTAAAAATTTTATCCAAATAAAAAAAAAACAACATGTGAAAATTCAATTTACTTATATCAAAATGAGCAGAATAACTAGCACAAAAACACATTAAAATTACACAGAAAAAAATTTCAAAATATAAAGATATCATAAATAAAAAACTTTGGAAGTTTTGGATATCCAAAAATTTGAAAAACACAAAAAACAAAATAAATGAAATCAAAGGTAGGATAACGCCAACCTGCCTTGAGTCGGTCAACTTTCCCAACTAGTACATTACATGAAAATCGAGTCGAGATCTCCAAAATTTCACTTAAGTTTTCCCTCTCCCTCTCCCTCTCCCTTAATTCCCAAATGCCCGCGGTGTAGGCAAATGAAGGGGTAAAGTGAAGATTCTGGATAACAGAAAATGAGTGGATTTTGTTCATCAAAATTATTTAAATTCATTTGTAAAGTTCATAAAAACTTTTTATATCTTGAAATCTAGAACTTCAAAAATTATGAAAAAATAATAATGATAAAGGTTATCATGTCCGGGACACTGGCAAAAAAGGTTTGCAAAATAAATGTCAAACAGCTCCAAAAATAAATTTATATCCACATATTGCCATTTCTTAAGAAATTATAATTGTATTATTAACCTTTTATTTTCAGTTTATATTTATCATTAAAGTATGAAAAAATCATAGAAATCAAAATTCCTCGTTTTCTATAGTTTTGTGAAAACAATTTACCAATCAGGCTTATGATAATCTTATAAAAATTAGTCAAAGCATACAGATCAAATATTTTTTTAATATATTTTCAATTATTTATTTATTGTTATTAATCAATTATTTTAAAAACAATTTAAATGCCAAAATAACATAAAAATGCATCTTAATGGAGGACAAAATGAAACATTCATTCTTAAACCATATGTTTGACTATTGTGGTTGATTATCATGTACAATACCTGGGTATTACATATAATGGGCTTAACCTACCAAGTTAGCATCCTTATTTGACTCATGCAAACCGAACTATGGCTATCAAGTGAGTCAGGCAAGCATATGAGAAAAAAACCTTAAAAAATCCTAATGGGCTGGACCCAAAAGGTATGAGTTTAAAATAGTTGGCCAAGAACTTGTGTATCACTTTTATCAACAACCTACCACTGTAATCACCAGTCATCACCACCAATGAATGCCATAGCCACCGCTATAATTAGTCACAGCAGAATTATTTCAACCATGGCCTCCCGTGAAGGGACCCAGACAATATCGATCTCTGAAAATAATTTAATGTTTCGGATCGTTTGACACAATGCATTTTGCAAATGGATGACCTGTGAGCCATTTCAAGCATTTCAACTATGACTCAAATGCAATCAAAACTGTAGTTCATTTACAATATGTTCGATTGAAACAATCATGTGAGGTTTCTTTATTTGTATTTCTGGCATTCCAAATGCACCAGTAGACAATGTTTAGGCAGTGTTGATTCTGATCGAGACAATTTGAATCAGATTTGAATAATTGTCCATGCTTAAAAATTTTGAGGCTCCAAATGCATCCATACAATATGTTCTGCAAATGGGCAATGTTTTGAATTATTTTGAATAATATGTTACCTTTCCATCGGCCAATGTGACAATCAATGTGAACATTCTTCTTAAGCAAATGCGACGTCTTAGGCTCGTCAGTCAGGTTTGCAATATCAGATGAACGTCAATTTAATACATTTTGATATGATCGAGGCATTTTAAGTTGATTTAGTGAGATATTCTATTTGACAACTGTGATTGACTTTGATTTCAACCAGATTCGATTCATATTGCACCATGACATATATGCATAGGTCACAAACTACGATGGATTACTTGCTACACTAATTATGTTCTCTAATCCCTTTTGATTTCATCAAGAAGGAAGAATCATGAACAATGCATATCTAAAATGCTTGTGGATGAATATGGAAAGAGTGAGCAGCAAATATAAAACTACATGTGAATTATACATCTTTAAGATTGGTTTTAATGGAAGCAATGCCAGTGGATCTTTTTTCAGCATGCGGGCAATGTTAAAGAGTTTAGGGCCATGTGCGTTGGGACGAGGTAAAGAGGGGGCAGAATCCAAGAGTTTGGGCATGAAGTTAAGAAAATTATGTTGAAATTTTCCAAAAAAAATCAATTTATGAGCAATTTATCATATATATAAGTAAAGTGAAACAGAAATGGAAGCTCAGTACAATTAAATGTACAAGAAACAAATACTGTCAAATTAAAAATATATATAAGAAGGAAAAATGATTAGCACATACATCATTACCCAAAGTCAACAAGAACTCTGGAACATGGTCCATGTCAGGAGTGTGCTGGTCCAGTACAACAGGAAGCCTTGTCAGGTTCTGTTGTTCATCTATGTGAATAGAAAAGTACTCATCGAGCAACTCAGCCTTTTTCATTAGTAGATCAGTATTCATCTGCGAGGAAAAGATAATTATTAGGATGACTAAACATGCATTCCAGCAAAACCATTTTGCAATTTAAAGATCCCTATATCATCTCGATCACACATTTGCAAAATCAACTGTGGAGCAAGTTTCCATCCTAAAGAACTCCTATCAACAACAATAAAAATCAAAATAATTGGTATTATCAAACCCCAACTTCTGTAAGCTACATGGATTCTATACATCATATCAATTTTTTTCATTCACAAAAAACAATCCAAATCAGATACATCCTCTTGGACACCTCAAGGGTTCCGCAATGTCCTTATTCCAACAAGATGATAGCAACAAAAAATTATCAGATAAATTTCTAGTCTAATTCATTGTTAGAAATCAATAACATAAGACAAAAATAATGTACCTGCGGAAAAATTGAAGACAATGTTTACAAAACAAAAGATGATAATTTACCTCAGCAATCTTCTTTCTAAAATCATCATTTTCATCACCAGTAGAATCCAAATCTTCATCTTTCAACGCCATCATCAATAACTCCAGAAGAGGGGCTGGTTCACTAAGTTGCATAGCATTAAAATTTCCAAATCTGCGTATGACTTGTTGATACATAAGCTCTTTGCTGTTAAAAAAGAAACCGTTGCACAGTTAAGAGGCGCGCAATCTGTTTAAACATGTTAAAAAGCATTTAGTAGAAAACCTAATGATATAATGTAGGAACAAAGAGAATAGAGCTAAGAAGACATATATTTGCCTAGAAAGCAAGTAAATCAACACGTACTATTGACTTTGCAAATATTGTGAGTTACGAAAAATTCATAGATATAAAAGAACTGATAGGCAAATAATCCAAACTTAAGCTCGGAAAAATTTGATGACTGTATCAAGGCAACATATTTCTCATTGATACAAAGAGGGGTATTTAAACTCAATAAGGAAAGACATAAAAACATAATCAAAGAAATAAAAATAGAATAAATATAAAAAAAATACATAATATAGAATAAGGGAAATTGCTAAATAATAACGGCTATGGAACCTAATAAATCTAATACTCCCCCTCAAGTTGAAGCATAGATGTCAATCATGTTCAACTTGGATTTGAAGTCATCAAATAAAGGACGAGGAAGATTTTTTGTGAGGATTTTTGCTAGCTAACCACTGAAGGGCACAAAAGAAACATAAATCTCCCCGGACTCAATCTTTTCCTTAATGAAATGTTTGTCAATCTCCACATGTTTTGTAGATCGTATTAGACTGAATTGGTGGAGGATGCCCTTACTCACAAAAACTAGAATGATCCAAACGATAGGACAACAACATAATTAGACATTAAATGACTTGAGATAAACTACAAATCTTGAAGGGTGTGTCCTCACTCTCTGTGCTCTTCTTAATAAAGTTCAGCTACCCACTTAGCAGCTCTAATCATCCTCCCTGAACGATAATCCTTAAAAACACAACCATCATAAGATAAATTAGCAATGCAATTAATATCATTCGTCAATTTGCTGACAGATAAGAAGTTACCTTACAACAGAGGAACAAGTAAAATAGACCCCAAAGTTAGACCAGTTGTTAGTACAACCGACCATTTACTAGCAATCGAACTACAAGAGGCATCAACAATTCTGACAGTATCTTTCCCAGAGCATGGATAATAAGTTGAGAAAACTTGCGAGCATTTAGTCATGTGATCCATGACACCTGAATCAACAATCCATAGATCAGGAGAGGAAAAAACCGTCAGAGCCATAGAAAGAGTACCTGTCGGACGTGGGAGGTAGATACAATTGCTGAGAATTGATTGGCTCCAAGTAGCTTGATCAATTGCTCCATCTAGTTTTTCAGAGATTCAGAGGATTATGAGATGTTCCGGGTAGGACTTGGTTTAGCCATGATAGATTCAGACATTGCGGTGAGACCCTTGGTAGCAGAGGATTTGGATGAAAATTTGTTTATTGATTTAACGTGAAGCTTTCAACACTTGTCCCGAGTGTGGTTGGGTTTGTGACAACAACCATAAGTGGGGTGACCGACCCGAGGGGGCAATGGAAGAGGGCTGAGCACGATTCGAGATCAAGGTGGACAATTCGGTTGAAGGAGTTGAAGTGTCAAGCATGATAAGTCTCTGACTCTATTCCTTGTGAATCTCAGTGAAGACAACACGAGCGGAGGGAAGAGGGTCCCAACCAAGAATATAACCCAGACATTCGTTGAGGTCCTTGTTAAGGCTGGCTAGGAATTGTAACAAGCGATCCTTTTCTATAAATTTCTGGAAGAGAGAAAGGACGGTCGGAGAATCCCATGTATAGTCGTAGTACAGGTCGCACTCTATCCATAGTGCAACAAGGTCATTAGTACTGAGTCACGACCCTTGACCCCTGTTTTGCCTCCCGAATTTGTTAGACACCTCATAGAGTTGGCCAAAGTTCCTACATCTGAGTAGGTATCGCGGACAACCGTCTAGCTGAAGAGAGAAACATGTATGAACAACCAATTGACGTTTCGATGGAGTTTATCAACCATGACATGACCATGGAGTTCTCTGCTTCCCAAGCTCCATAAGTCAGGTCAGTCTTTGGAAGCTCATGAACCCATACCTGTGAGGTAACCAAACTTCTCACGTCCTTTGATGAACAACACCACTTGGTGTTGACCTCAATTTTCTTGAGGTCTAGTATTCCTCGTAGGAGTTAGGATCTAGCCTTAGGGGTCTTCCTGCAACTATCTTAGAACCTTAGAGGTGGGACCCGCCTCGTTTTAGTTCAACCTACTTCCGTCCTCTTTTGGAGTTTCGCGTGTGTGACATCAACTTCTAGCACTTAGAAGGATGAAACCGACATGAGGAAAGCCAAAAGGGATTTCTGTAGGACCTTTCCGAGCCTTAGGGTGACCTTCTACACAATTCGCACTCCCGCGCGCACAAGCTTCGCAATNAAAGTTCTCTGCTTCCCAAGCTCCATAAGTCAGGTCAGTCTTTGGAAGCTCATGAACCATACCTGTGAGGTAACCAAACTTCTCACGTCCTTTGATGAACAACACCGCTTGGTGTTGACCTCAATTTTCGTGAGGTCTAGTATTCCTTGTAGGAGTTAGGATCTAGCCTTAGGGGTCTTCCTGCGACTATCTTAGAACCTTAGAGGTGGGACCCGCCTCGTTTTAGTTCAACCTACTTCCATCCTCTTTTGGAGTTTCGCGTGTGTGGCATCAACTTCTAGCACTTAGAAGGATGAAACCGACATGAGAAAACCCAAAAGGGAATCCTGTAGGACCTTTCCGAGCCTTAGGGTGACCTTCTACACAATTCGCACTCCCGCGCGCACAAGCTTTGCAATTCGGGGAGTCGACGTATCCGATCGATCGCAGGTCGAAATTTTGTGAAATTTGAATTTCGGCGCGTTTTGACCCGATTGTCGACGACGTCGTCCGAGCGATCCCGATGACAAAATGGGCTGCGCCAACGCGTCCGAAACGTCGATTTTGCCCGAGGAGGACACCCATTTTGTCGCGTCGCCGCGCGCGAGTAAATTGTGTTTTAATTAATATATATATATATATATATATATATATATATATATATATATATATATATATATATATTAATTAACCTTTTTA
>JXCR01149017.1:19797-32949 GCA_002079205.1 Phalaenopsis hybrid cultivar
AAAACCTTTGTCATATGTAACTAGTGTTTATGTTTTATATAAAGAAGAAAATACATGGTTAAAAAATATTAATATTTCAAATACATAAAAGAAATCTAAATCACATTCTAAGAAAGTGTCATCTAATTTGAAAGTGAATGAAACAAATTTGAGTTGAAACATTATCTTATAATTTAATTTGATTTTAAATTGTCTTAAAGCATAGATGATTTTTTTTTTTATTTTTATTATTCCATTAATCTCTTTCAAATTTTATTTATTAGTCTAAATTAAAAAAATGAATTATACTCATGCAAATTTAATGAATGTTAATCAAAGGGAAAAACCTTATTTTTTTTAGTAAAGATTATTTCATAGTTAAAAATCTATATTACTGTCAGCTATATGTAAATAACTATTCAATTATGACCTTATCCATCNGTTATTATTTTGATTATTCCATTAATCTTTCAAATTTTATTTATTAGTCTAAATTAAAAAAAAATGAATTATACTCATGCAAATTTAATGAATGTTAATCAAAGGAGAAAACCTTGTTTTTTTTAGTAAAGAGTATTTCATAGTTAAAAATCTGAATTACTGTCAGCTATATGTAAATAACTTTTCAATTATGACCTTATCCATCCTCCACTCTCATTATTCTATATCTTTAATCATAAAGCTTTTTGCATTATAAATAATTATTTGAGCAATTTAAGGTTTTTAAAGTACATTTAACATGCATCATGTTAGTTATGGTGTTCCATTTTACATATAATGTTTTAAGAAAATCAAGAGAAGTGAATTATAATAGAGAATTTCTCTTTTTTTCTAATCATAGAATAGCAAATCAGATGAAGCAATTTCTTCTTATAAATAATAATAAATATCTACAAAATCATCATGGAAAGTAAAATCATTCAAGCAACTTATTATTCATCAAATCCTAAAAGAATATTAAATATCATAAATTGCATTTTATATCAAGCTTGAAGAATAAACAAAATTGGATGACAAATTGATGAAGATGATAGGGCTTCTATTCTCTAGCATTCATCATGACTGACTATCTATTGAGACTAACGAATTAAGATATTACAATTGGTCAAGTAATTGCAAGATTAAGCAAAGTTGTTCTATAAGAGATTGAAGACAGCAGTTGCCTTTGAATTATCCAGATGATGATGAACCTCATCACATTGTGGACGTCTAAGTAATAACTCTTTACAATGGTAAAAACATGAAGGCATGCTATCATCATCTCTCACCATGATATGAGTAACTAAAATCACACAATTAACATGATGCATATGATAATATCAAAAGTATGTAGCATGATCTATCTCACTTATAGGTGTTTGACTTATTTCAGTCTAGGAGGATCAATAGCCAACCAGGAAGAACAAGATGATGATCTAATTTTTTGATAAAGATGCTTGAGATAAATAACACATGTTAACTTTATTATTATAAAAAACTAGGGTCACTCAATTGGCTATTCATTTGACATTAAGAAGAGATGGGTCGCTATGTATAAAATAGTACCACATATAAATATGAATTTTGTAGCATCAAAATTTTGTAATAGTGAATTTAACTTTGATGATTAGAATTAAGTGTTGAATGGTTGTTATATACATGTGTGTATTTTATATAAATCCCCTAAAATCTAGTGGTGCTTGGGTGGACCTATGATAACCATTGTGGCATAATTTCTCCTCAAATTATGATTGTTTTACTTACTTTCTTCTCCATTATCTTCCATAAAGAAAATGAAGCAAACGTTAAGCTAAAATTACATTTTTGATAATCATAACTTTTAATCATAATTAGTGGATTGTATGTCTTTAGGTCATTTGAACTTAAAGTTTTATGATGTCCATGAGCATTATATATGTCAGAATTTTTTTTTTCAAAAATATTTTTCATTTTTCATAATATTATTATATTTCGTGTTTGTGGTCAAACATATCCTCTTATGAAAATTGGCACAAATAATTGATTTACTGCACTTGTTAGGTCATACTCAAGCCATGATGCTCAATTATGGATAATGTGAATTATAGTACTACATGTTCAGTCAAAATATTACAAGGTACTTTCGAGCTTATACCAAGTATGCATTTTTTGGTGAGAACAAATATATTATAGTTTGTATAAATATATTAGTGAAAATTGCATGTTTAGCTTAGATATTATATTAATTAATGTATTTTATGCAGAAAACTCATCAAGAGAAGAAAATTGAAGGTTTTTAACAGTGCCACTACAAGTGTTTCAGTGCCATGTTGAGAATTATTTCAAAACATTTCTTGAGATTAAGACACTGCAGAGCCAATCTAGAGTACTGCATTATTATCATTTAGCACCTTAGTGTTTTCCTCTAGAGCATCACAATGTTGAACCATATTCACTTGGAAGCCACAAGTTAAAGAGCATAGTGCTTTAGTGATCATGCTTCAACATAATAATGTTCATCACTTTGCAGTACCCAACCCCAAAGTATCGTAACACTCACAATGATCAACTATTTAGGAAAAAAGATAGAGCTCAGTGTTTCAGCGTTCCCACATGAGCGCCACAACACTATACTAGTGCCCCAGGTTACATCCTTAGAATCTCACCACGACGACCCAACTAAGCAATTAATTATAACCATTTAACTATTGCAATGGAAGGAATTAGAGTTATTTTGGTGTACCATAGGTTTACAAAGCAATGAACAGGGAGTGTAATTTATTTAATATGCATATGTTATATTATGAATAAAATTTCCGCCTTTAAGGGAAAGTGTGTGCTATAGTGAAAGTGCATGGAAGTGAAGGAGAAGCAAGAATGATAGTTTGAAAAGAAGTCACGAAGGCCAAGAGTAAAGCATAACAAGAAATCCTTGTGAAAGTCTTTTAATTTCTATTTCTTGTATTATTTATATTGTAATTTATTTATTTATTTTCAATGAATAACTCTCCATGCGCTTTAATCAAAATTTTACTAGAAAAAATCATTCTCCCTTTGAGTTTTTGATTTCTAAGCTAGATTTCTCATGTCATTGTGCATTTGAGGGTTTCAATTTGACAAAACATGTTTACTTTCATTCATCAAATTCTAAAACTTATAATGGTCATGCATATGTTTAATACTTTATAGGAATTTAAGCTTTTGCAAGGTTTAAATGAAACATAGGAAGAGTGATTGGAATTTGATATAATAGATAAAATTTTACAAAATTTTAGCACTCAATAAAGAAATAAGGTCTTAATCTCTTTAAATAGATTAATTTAACATATAGTGTGAGGAATTTATAGTAAAAAGATTTCTAGTTTTTCACAAAGATTAAAGAATGCATTTGTTCTAAATTAACATTTTAAAATTGTATAAGACTTTTGATCCATTAAAATTTAGTGAAGATAGAGAATATCCAATAATATTTTACTTCGTAAATAGTTTTATTTTTAAAACTTTCTACAAAATTTTCTAGAAAAAATATTGAATATTATCAGGGCAATGTTGAGCTAGTGGTTTGTGATCTCATTAAAAATTTCATATATTTTAACTTTAGGATATCTATTTAAAAATGTATAGTACTAGATTAACATGCTTATTTTGTGTAACGTGTATGGATGGTTAACTTTTTTTTTTATTGTTGTTAGGGATCTATACATAAATTTAAGTAAGAAAGTTAATTTCAGTTGAACTAATCCATTTCTAATTCAATCATTTTATTATCTTGTATTTTTATTATATTTGGTAGTTTATATTTTTATAGCATAATTAATGTTTTATGCAGTGCTTAATTTTTATTTAGCATTCTATTGTACTTAAACTTCTATAATATGTAGTTTTTGTATTATAGCACCACAATAGTATAGTTCTAGAGTGACAACACTAGAGTGTAACTCCACTTTATTTTATAATTTTAGTCAATAACTTAGCTCAGTAATTCTATATAATTTTTTTTTTGTATCTTGTATAGCAATATTGACTATTATTATTTATTATTATACTTATAAAAGTATTGGTGTCACTACTTTATTTGTATGGTTAAACCTACTAGGTTAGTACAATATGACCCTGAAAATAAATAAATAAATTATAAAACTTAAAATGACTAAAAAATACCAAAAATGCATGATAAACATAGTAGTAGAGAATAACCAACTTAGATAACCTAAAAGTTTTGCCAGTTATTTAATAGATAGGTTACACTAAAGCATAAATAGACATAAAACTCAAGCTAATGGATTTTAACTAAGTAACACCATCATCTAAATGGTTCAAAATCTCAATTTAGGCGTTTGTTTCTAAGAGAATCAAATTTGTATAGTATTAGTTTCTTAAAAATCCATGCAAAATTTAAGTATAATTTTTCTCTAACAATGTTACTAAGCATATGTTATATCTATTTAATTTGAGATATTAGGTAAATTTGTGGTTGGATTCATTCTCTCCAAAACCATTAGCACTTAAAATAATTTAGTTCAAAATATCTTAGTCATATAGTTTCTACCAACAAAAACTATTAAACATACAAATGTAATCACCGCTTTCAATCTTTTAGAGAATAATTTCATAAATGAATCATGGGAGAGGTTTAAGGATATAGTGAGGAAGTGCTCATACCTTTCCCAACCCAATTGACTAATTATCTAAGCGTTCTATAACAAGCTGCTAGGATCTTTATGGTCCATAACATGCGCTACATGTGGTCCATAATAAATGCTACATCTCGGGGTGTCATTAATTTAAAAATTATTTGAAGAGGCCTATGTATTGATAGAATAAATGACATTAAATAAATTTTAATGCCCTTTAAAGAGAGTCCACTCAAGGAAGATTTCAAGTGTGCATAAAACTGATGTTTGGCTATCACAACTTCATAGGTAGTTGTTATTTTACAGAGATTAGAACACCTAAGTTTGAATTCAATTGGTGATCCTTGTCAGTGAAGTAAATGAATATAATAAGTGAAAAAACCAATAATCCTTATGCAAATACTTATAATCCTAGTTGTAAGAACCACCTAAAATTTAATTGGAATAACTACTAAAATATAGGGAACATTAATTAGCTTAGTAAGTAATAAAACATTATAATTAATTGGAACAATTTAAAAAGTAACTTCCCCAACCTTAAAAATCCTTTTGAATAATCAATTTAAGAAAAAAATATTCATCACTAATTGAATTGTTGTGGTATATAGGAAATTAGTTATTGAGTCAAGGTACAACAATAACAAATATTTTAATATAACTAGGATAGTTGGCAAACTATCAAAGTATAAGTCAGTGGACCGGTTGCCTCTGTTGATCGAACTCAAACTTGTCAACCAGCTGGTTATCACAATATTCAAATTTAAATTGTAATACAAATTTTTTATTAAATGAACACATTGGTTGCATTTAGTGTGGTTTTCATAACTGTTTCTTCTTTCTGTAATTGTATGAATACACCCCTATAAATCGGGGGCAAAAGGACAAATAATGGGACCCCGATCTGCTGACTTTTTCCCGACATCTGTCTGAGAATTTCTTAGCACTTTTCTTATCTTCGTCTGTCACTCCCTACTCTAACTGTTGAGGCATGTAGTTTTGAAAGACAATCCAGGATTCAACATGTGACAATTTAAATGGATGCAAAATAAAATTATTGCAATAATTTTAACCATTGCACAGCTAGCAATGATTAAATCTCAATATAGGCTAGTAACATTGCAATTTTAAACTAAAAGATTTTTGTAAGACTTTAGAAGCCTTTTTATAACCGTTGTCATTGGCAAAAATATCAACTTCTAATAGTTTTTTTTTTAATTTTTTTTAGTAAAATTGCTACATACTAGACATTTTTTATGAGTTTACATATGAAAAACCCAATATTGATATTTACATTTATAAGCTATCTATGAAACTATGGATTTCATGTTTAAATTACACTGATAATGATACTTTTTATGCAACCTTAAATATTTGAGTGTTATACATGCAAATATGAATGTTTAGGTTTTAGATAGGAAAATATATTAGAAATGTGTGGTAAGTATGTAAATGCCCTTTTATTCACTGTGAGCACTATAATAAGACATAAAAGACATTATTTTTGAGACATAAACAACTTTTTTTATTTTATTTATTTATTATTTTATTCATGTAGTTATTTATGATCAAAATACCTCGTTAGGGTCCTTATTNAGTCTGCAGACTGTTTCCCGACCTCTGTCTGAGAATTTCTTAGCACTTTTCTTCTCTCCGTCTGCCACTCCCTACTCTAACTCTTGAGGCATGTAGTTTTGAAAGACAATCCAGGATTCAACATGTGACAATTTAAATGGATGCAAAATAAAATTATTGCAATAATTTTAACCATTGCACAGCTAGCAATGATTAAATCTCAATATAGGCTAGTAACATTGCAATTTTAAACTAAAAGATTTTTGTAAGACTTTAGCAGCCTTTTTATAACCGTTGTCATTGGCAAAAATATCAACTTCTAATAGCTTTTTTTTTTTTAATTTTTTTTAGTAAAATTGCTACATAGCAGACATTTTTTATGAGTTTACATATGAAAAACCCAATATTGATATTTACATTTATAAGCTATCTATGAAACTATGGATTTCATGTTTAAATTACACTGATAATGATACTTTTTATGCAACCTTAAATATTTGAGTGTTATACATGCAAATATGAATGTTTAGGTTTTAGATAGGAAAATATATTAGAAATGTGTGGTAAGTGTGTAAATGCCCTTTTCTTCACCGTGAGCACTATAATAAGACATAAAAGACATTATTTTTGAGACATAAACAACTTTTTTTTATTTTATTTATTTATTATTTTATTCATATATTTATTTATGATCAAAATACCTCGTCAGGGTCATTATTCTAAGTAAGGGTAGACAAAAAATTGTACATTTCATACCCTCTAGTCCATAAATAGGGGATCATTTCTATATTAAGGGGCTAATAAACCATTCAAACTAACCTAGGTTTTCTTAAAACTTCTTAAGAAAACCTTGAGTTGTTTATGTATAGCCAGAGTCCTATAGATTGGGTTTGGATCATGATAGAAGTCAACCAGCCGGTCCAGCAAAATGACTCGGCCAGATTGTTTGTTCAAACAACTCGCTGGGGAAGTTGACCAATGTTACTTCACCAAGACAACTCTGTCTTTCGCCTGGAAGCCCAGGCGAATTGCATACTGCGAACTCAACACCGTGTTCTCCAAGAAATAGAGTGATATTGCCAACTTGCCTCAGGATTGAATAGGTTGGTAGAAGATTTATTGAATATGAAACATAGAAGTGGAAATAATAAAAAAAAAAAAACAAGTATAAGTATATACTAACGTGCAAGCTTTTATTATTATGTTATACAACATATCTCACACTTATTCATCTACAAATAAATATAACTAGTGTTAATAAGCAAGATTTTCTATTGAGCATTCGAGTCACTCAATTTTACTTATTTTCTCTAGTCTTTGAGCCCACCTTCCTTTTTAGCTCTTTTCTTGATAGTATGAATCTTTCAACAAATTAGAATCTACCAATTTAATAAATATGTTACAGAAGCCTCCATCAGTATTCGGTAGTGGGTCATGCAATATGCCTCAAAATAAATCCTGTCATAATAACCTAAATTTTTTATGTGGATTGATACGTGCTAGAAAAGTCACGATGACAGAGTTGTGAATTATCGTCTTAACATAACAAGAAAATCCAATATATACTTAGATAGAAGTAAGCAACAAATAGTGATATCATAAGTTTTTACGTGAAAATCCCGAAGAAAGAAAAAACCATGAGATCTAGCTCAGGTGAAATGATCCATAATATATTTTTTAGTATAAGAGTTCACTCTTTTCTTAAATTTTGAAANCGTGAAGAAGGTGGACACCAACAGATAAAGTTAAAGATTTCATACATGAGGGTATGCAATGTTTTTATACAAAGATTAATAAAGTAATATTCCTATATACTATAAAAAATGACAAATCTTTAGAACTGTGTATTTTCGGACCATGAATTTAGTCTCGCCCAAAATCAGGGGGCAATTGATACGGCCCCAACAAATTTTCATCATCCGACATGAATCTAGAAGCATAACACGAATATCGAGACGATATTTTGAACAAGAAAAGTTCTCTTGATAAAAACTCATCCAGAGTCCCGATTTCACCAAATTTATAGTCATACTGATCAGCTCAATGAGATGAACCTAATGATATCAAAGTTGGTCCAATCGAATCAAATCAAACCCAAATCAAGTCATTGAATCACTATTAGAAGAGTTCCAGACACATTTGGAAGGACAAACGGTTGCCAAATATGTCAAGTTTGTACTCGAATTGAGCGTCTTGACAAGACAAATCCAACGAGCCCAATATCACTCAATTCTGATATCATAAGATGCTCAAATGTCCATTAAAGGTTGTATGATCAAGGAAAGCTCTCCGGACCGTCTAATCAAAATTGTTTATATTCCTACATTAATTACACTCAGAACACTATAAATAAAGTCTCATCCCTCTTATGAAAGGAGGCAGAAACCTGGGGAGAGAACCTGAGGCTTTGAGAAGAAGTTAAATTCCAGCATCACTGTTGACCGCCGTTGACCACCGTTGATTGTCGTCGCTATCACCAACAGTCGTCCGCCCACCATCGTCGATCACCACCGATCGTCGTCAACCACCGGTGACCAGATGTCTTCATTCAACGTCGTAACTTGGAAAATTTAGTATCCATATCACTGTAGTGGTGAGCTCTTGTCCCTCTCCAGTTTGTGGGACAAGAGCTCACCACTACGGTCCATATGCGAACGACGACCTACATGGTCATCAGCTCATGTAGTTTCCAACTTCAGCCCTAGTGGCCTACAGACTTCATCAATATTCGCCCCTACGATATACATGGTCATCAACTCATGCAGTTTCCGACTCCGGCCCCCGCGACCTACGAACGTCATTAATACTTGCCAACTACAGTATACATGATTCACAGTTCCCACAACTGCTTGTTGTGGGTTCTCTGGCCAATCAACACTTCTAGAGCAACCATCTACAACACTCATGATGGACTGCTACCTCCACAACAATCAACAATGATCCTTGCAACCTGTTGTCACCAAGAACTGCAGCCAGATTAAAGTTATGCAATTTTGTAATTCTATCTTCCCTAATTTAGAGGAATAATGAACAAATGTACTTATCATTCATAGTGAATTATTTCAACTGGGCTAGACTCTGTGGTTTTTCTCTTACGTGTTTCCACGTATAAATTTTTGGAGTTATTACCGCTTGTTTCTCTTTCATCTGTGTGTATGCTCAACTTTCGTATAACGTTAGGACGATTGCCCGTTACTCTACCGTCACAAATTTTCTAGCACTCATCAAATATTAAAATTATACTATGTCTTTTTATTAGCGGATGAGATTTTCATTTTCTTAATTATAGTATTTGTTGCAAGATTATCTCCCTTCGTTTTACATGCATCTGCATTCCTTGTCTTATACTAATCAAGGCTCATTACAGAAATTAAACATATTTGTGTTGGCTAGATTAACACAAATCAAATGCAAATCCAAAGATATTTAAGGTTATTGTTGGATTTGTGTCTGATTTTTTCAGTCATTAAATCGAGGGTCGATAATGTTATTTCCGTCCAATTTACATCAAAATATTACGATAAAAATAATTTACATCAAATCTCTAAAAATATCATTAATAAAAAAAATACACTGTCACAAATCGTCTCAAATAAGAATAATAAAGTTAATCCAAAAAAAATTACAATAAATGTTCAACATAATGCTTACAAATTAAAGAAAACATATAAAAAAAACTACTCATCATTTGCATCATCCCCGTCCTCCTTTACCTCCTCCTTCTCCTCCTACACGGATGTCATCAACCGCTTGCTCCTCCTTCTGATAATGTAACCCTAACTTTAAAACCAATTTTTTAGTTCTACACATGTGATCTAACACTAAATTCCTTGTAGGGTTCGTCTATTTTAATAATGTTGCTACATAATTGAATATTTTTTTGGGAATGTTAAAATCAGATTTAATGATCAACAAACTCAGTGCCATTAATAACTTTGTATGTGCTGTGCAACCGTCCAATAAAGATTGTTATGCATCATTCATTAAGTCATAGAATCATTGTGATTTTGTTTTTAGGTTTTTCAGGTTCGTGCTGAGCGCTCTCAATAAATTGAGCTCTTTGAGCACTACGATCCATTTTTTCATATGTTGCAGGATCAAATTCCACTGCAGGTGGGGCATATCATGTCGAGGCACCTTCTTGTTCTTACTGAACTTCTGGTTCTTGCTCGCCATTTGTAGTCGAGCAAAAATAATTTGGTTTGATTTCTCTATGATAAAGATCAAACTTAATTTCTTTGTATATAAGGAGCACTTGATTTTTGTGCTTCACACATTGCACTGAAACATACCCTCCAAATGATAGATAGGCAGCTGTGATGCCACCTGCACGACTTCCTCAGTGTCTTTTCATAACTCATTTGTCAATCATATTCGTCTTAGATATAATCTGTTGTGCATCAAAGTTTTCAAATTATGAATATCCATCTGCAATAGAGATCTAGTTTTACATATCAATGAAACTATTACACAAAATAAAAATGAAAGGCTTGGGGAATATAAATATGAAAATTTTACTTAGTCACAATTTCATTATTCTACTATATTAAGACCATCTTAATGCAACATGCACAAGTCTTTTTAAAATTACCTCTACCTTTCTTAAAACAAGCCAAATTTGAAACATCTACTCTCCTAGTTGGATCATCAGATTATCAATGTTTGGTGTGACCAAACTATTTGAGGCGACACTTTCTAATCTTGTATGTCATTGGGGCTACTCCAATCGTTTCATGGATATATTCATTTCAAATTTTGTCTCTTAGTGTAATGCCACTCATCCACCTTATCATAAGTCTATATTAACCTAGTTCTATGCTTCTTTTAAAGGCTAACATTTTGTACCATAAAACATTGCTGGCCTCACCACTGCCTTATAAAATTTATCTTCAAGTCTAAGTGTCACTTTTCTATGTACAATATGTATTATGCATTCATTCAATTCAACCATCCAACTTAAATTTAACTAATAACATCTCCATTTATACTTTACTCCACATAAGCATAGAGTAACCCACTAAGCCCAAGGCTCTAACCTTTCAAACTAGACCTTTCCTTTCAACTCACTCTTCCAATTTACATTAACATAACCTAAACCTAAAATGACAATTGATAATGTTAAAACTTAAATAAACTTAAATTAATCAAATTTAAACATAAAATCATCTAAACAATAACCAAACAATTCTCATACAACATTCAATTCCAAACATAAACTCAAGCAAAACTAAATGATTTAAAGTTCAACTAACTTAATTTAAAATCCATAAATGAATTTATGGTAAAATAACTTAAACTAAAAAAAGCTACATAACATAAAATCTTAATTAAACTACATTCAACGTAAAAGCAAACCTAAAATCTACATTACTCTAAACCTAATCTTAAGCTAAATCTAAAATATACATAAATATATTTCAAATGTAAATTATTAACATAACTAATTAAATCAAAATTGAATGACTCGAGCAAAAAAAAAAACACTCAACCATCAACCATCTAATCCTAGTTCATGCCTAACTCAAAATCAACTCTAATCTCACCCAAACCTGCTTTTATACAAAGCTAATACTTAATGCTTATGTATATAAATAGCAAAATTAAAATACATACAATTCAATACTTATGTATTTATACACACATAGCTAACACCTAATCTTATGTATATGCATTCCTATTACCTAAACTTCAAATGTTACATACATATCACTGAAATCTTATGCATATCATTCCTAGTACCTAAACTTTAAATGTTACATACATATAAAAATTGAAAGAGGAAAAAATGGAGCGAAGTTACTTTTTCCGATCATCTCATAAGCGACGACAGGCTAGGGTCGCGACGAGGTTTTGGATGCGGGAGGGAGGTACGGCAACCGGCGACGGGGAGGTGTGGCGATTGGCGACGACAAGAGGGAAGAGAGAAGATGCTAGGGGTTTCGGTGCCGCTAGAGGGAGGAGATGAGACGTGGCAGTGGAGCGCAAAGAAGAAAATGATTTGGAAGGCGCGGAATGAGGTTTTTAGGTCTATTGTGTTGGATTTATCGTATACTTTGTGTCGAATTTTTTCGACCATTTTTAGTATAGCTTTTGCATCGATTTATTTAACACATATCTAACACAAAAAAGGCCGCAACAACACAATCACTACAAAATTTTTTTTTTTTTTTGATTGTGCTTACTGAAAGATACTTTTAAAAAATGCTGCCAATAGCATTAAAAAAATGCATAAAAATATTTAAAATCACTCCTAAAAGCCTTTGCATCTCTAACAATCACGGTGATTTTGAAATCCACTATAATGAAAATAGCAGGGGGTTTTATACTGCGAAGCCTCTTCTTTTTTGATAGTGAGTTAATTTCATCGTTGTTTGTGTCGACTATTCAAACATAAACCCGACACAAATTCCAACGCAAATAGAATAAATTTATGTTCAACATAAATCAGTAGCAAAATCCAATGCAAATATATGCGTCTAAAATTTTCAACGCTAATTCAAAGCTCCCCTCTAGCGGCTGTACAAGCACCAAATGATTCTAAACAAAATTCAATTCCTCCGTACTAGCTCGAAGTCTAGAACACACTCCCTCACATAAAATTATACCATTTATCTCTTTCACAATTGAAAGTATTAACTCTTGTTCCTAATTTAATTATTCAAGTCTTCATGGATAATAGTCTTATGGAGCTTTTTGGACATTTTCTTCATCCCAACTCATCCATCAAGCTATTACTTATCTTCATGCCAAACATATCATTATTTTTAGGAGCATCTTCGCTTATCCTTCCTTCAAGTTATTTATAGATTTTTCCTAAGTATTAGCCTTTCTCATATATATAATATTTAGTTATGAATAAAAATTAGTACTCTGGCATCAAAAGGTTTCATGTGCATAATTTATTCATATCTCTTAGAATTACAATAGAATAATCGGATTTAGGACAAGTGTTTTGTTAGCACTTGTATTTATTTTTATGGATTAATAGTATTAAATATGGGTCTCAACC
>JXCR01149017.1:33082-59310 GCA_002079205.1 Phalaenopsis hybrid cultivar
AAATTATCAATACAACATATTGTTTATAATAGCATCGAACAATTAGATAGTAATTCCGATACTAATATAGTTAGAGTAATTTCGATACTAATTAATTTGCGTCAAAACATTCCGACATAAATCTGACTCTGATGCTCTAAAATTCTAATCCAGTGTGCTCTGGTCTCATTCGTATTTTTATTGTTACATAATGTTTCGCTTTAGCTATTTGGTTTCTTTACGAACTGTCTGCCCTGTCAGTAAGTTTTCACCAATGAAATCGTGGCTCTAACGAGTCTTCTTCCACACCAAAACTTAGATACACTTCTTCTATCTTTTTGGAACCATCTTTTTCATTATTTTTTTGAACTTATGTTCGTTTTTGTGTTAGATATGTACGACATAAGAATATTATGATTTATATGTAAATATTGAGGTTTAGATGTTAGACAAGTAATACATAAGAATATTGTGATTTCCACAAAAAAAAAAAAAAGGAAAACTAAAGTTTGGTGGTTTGATATCTAATGCATATGAAATAAATGGAGTGTATGAAAAAACTTAAAGTTAGGTGTCAAATATGTAATACATATGAATTGTGTAAAAGGGATGTTGAAGTTTAGGGTTTAGATATGCAATAGAAAAGAATGGTGTGGTATGTATGTAAAGTCTAAGTTTAGATATGTAATACAAAAGAATTGTGTGGTTTTTATCACTACATAAAAATTGTAATTTAGCGTCAGAATTAGCTTCAGAAAATTTGTCAACCTACTACTAATATTGTATTTGCGCCTAGTTTACATCAAGCACTGTCGCCCCATCATTTAATAGCTTCGACGTTGTGAAGATTTTCAAGCATATTTGTTGACTTGCGTCGGAACAATTCTTTTGTATTACATATCTAACACCTAAACTTAAATTTTTAGATACCTTCTACTAAAGTCTTATGTATTACATGCATATGTAACATACAAATTTGAATTTTTACANATTAACTCATTAGTGGCAATTTTAGCATCTCAAATTTTTTGACTTAAAATTTGACGTTAGATTTGCGACTGCTTTTCATCATAAAATATTAGAAATGACTTGATCATCAAATATTATAAACTCAAACTTTTTTGCATCATAAAATTATCAATACAACATAATTTTTATAATAGCATCGAACAATTAGATAGTAATTCCAATACTAATATAGTTAGAGTAATTTCGATACTAATTAACTTGCGTCAAAACACTCCGGCATAAATCTGACGCTGATGCTTTATGAGAATGTGCTCCCGTCTCATTCGTATAGTTATTGTTACGTAGCATTTAGCTTTGGCTATTTGGTTTCTTTACCGAGTTTCTGCCTTGTCAGTAAGTTTTCACCAATGAAATCGTGGCTCTAACGAGTCTTCTTCCACACCAAACTTAGATACACTTCTTCTATCTTTTTGGAGCCATCTTTTTCATTATTTTTTTTTTGAACCTATGTTTGTTTGTGTGTTAGAAATGTACGACATAAGAATATTATGATTTATATGTAAATATTGAAGTTTAGATGTTAGACAAGTAATACATAAGAATATTGTGATTTCCATAACAGAAAAAAATGGAAAACTAAAGTTTGGTGGTTTGATATCTAATGCATATGAAATGAACGGAGTGTATGAAAAAATTAAAATTAGGTGTCAAATATGTAATACATATGAATTGTGTAAAATGGATGTTGAAGTTTAGGGTTTAGATATGTAATACAAAAGAATGGCGTGGTTTGTATGTAAAATCTAAGTTTAGATATGTAATACAAAAGAATTGTGTGGTTTCTATCATTACAGAAAAACTGTAATTTAGCGTCAGAATTAGCGTCGGAAAATTTGTCAACCTACTACTAATATTGTCTTTGCGCCTAGTTTTCATCTAGCACTGTCACCCCCATTATGTAATAGCTTCGACGTTGTGAAGATTTTCAAGTATATTTGTTGACTTGCGTCAGAACAATTCTTTCGTATTACATATCTAACACCTAAACTTCAATTTTTAGATACCTCCTCCTACATTCTTATGTATTACATGTATATGTAACATACAAATTTCAATTTTTACATACAAACCACACAATTGTTTTATATTACATATCTAAGAATGGAAACTTCACATAAAAACCACTCACTTTTATATAATACATATTTTCATCCTAAACTTCAAACTATACATACATTCCACACAATATGTATTACATATCTAACACTTAAACTTCAACATTTACATACAACCCAACCCATTTTTATGTATTTCAACTTCAATTTTTTCATAGAAACCACATAATGCTTATGCATTACATATCTAAAACCTAAAGTTAGACTTTACATACAAACCACACCGATCTTTTGTATTACATATCGAAACCCTAAACATCATTTTTTACGTAAATATTACACAATTTATATATATTACATATTCGACACCAAAACTTCAATTTTTTTATACATTCCCCTCATTTCTTATGCATTACATATCTAACACCCAAACTTCATTTTTTTCATAGAAAATCACAAAATTCTTATGCATTACATGTCTAACAACTAAACTTACAATTTTACAACAAATTACCCCAAATTCTTATCTATTACATATCTAACATTGAGACTACATTTTTCACATAAATACAAAGGTAGATTATGAGAAATAATGAAGGGGAAGGTTCGAATAAGAGAAGTTTACCTAAGCTTAGAGTAGAAGAAGACTTACCTGAGCTGCAATTTTGTCGGTGAGAACTCCCTGACTAGGTGGATGAACCCAATCGCCGGAGCCGGAAACTATGGAATAGTGAAAGTACGAATGACATGTTGGATTAGAATTTTAGGATATTGACACCAGATATATGTCAAACTAGCTAGATGCAAATTAATTAGCATTAAAAATACTATAGGACTCTTCGATGATATTAAGTATTTATATTGTGTCGACAATGTATCAAAGCAAAATTCGATGAAAAAAATTCGTGTCGACAAATCGGCAACGTTGAACTCGACTCAAATAGTTTGAGACAACAATATTCAATGCACAAGTTATTCCTAATCTATTACTATGAAAAAAGGATGCTAATATGATACTAAATTTTTAATAAAAAAAATTCTGACAATATCACTGTCTCTAATTAATTAGTTAATTTCTTTTAGTGTGAAAACCTAGGCAGTAGACATTGAAATCATCAAAATGCGTCAAAAATTGAACAATGTCGGAACATGGTGTCGAGACACTGCAATGTGGCACTACAACACTCCAATGAATGTTGCGTGCATTCTGGGGGTCGTAGTGTCCAATTCTCTGATTTTTTCTAAGTCAGGTGCTTTTGCACCATAACAGCGGCGCCTCAACACTGTCACATTAAATCAACTGCAATATTTTTGACATTTTCTTCTCGACTTGTTGCCATGTAAAATTCTTGCACAAAACTAGAAAAACATAACATGAAAACATCCAGAAACAAAATATAAACTTTATAACAAATTCTCCCAAACTCACATATTATTCATCACCAAGAAATCATTTCATCTAGGTTCATATCATAGAAGAAATGAGTAGTAATTAGTTTAAGAATTAACATCACATGAATAATCTAATGGGTGCATAATTCTCATAATATACTAATTTTTACAAAAAAACTTGATATTCTTTCAATCCAAGTCTCCTAAGTGCATGAATTTCACACTGACTAAAATTCATTTAATGAATAAGCAAGTATAAAATCTTAACTTGATCAACCACATTAGCTTAACATAGTCTTTCTTTTTCCAAATATAATACCTTAAATTTCCATGAGATCTTAAACCGTTTAAGTTAAAGAAAATAACACGTACCAATTTTTAAATCATCAGAGAATAAGATGGGAGATGATAACTCTCATGTAGTCCATGGCCTCTTCCAACGTCTCACTCGAAGCTCATGGGTACATTAGCCGCATCCACACGTGTGCCATCGTGCATCTTTGTCAAGTATTAGTAATGGTAAGGTCCATGCAAGTTCTCTTTTATCGTATTATTTGTTATTTTGCTGCCCAATTAACACGTCGTTGGAGTTTTTAAACTTTCAGATGAGGATTATTCGTTTCATTTGAAGTTTATTTTATGTAATAATTTATAAGTTCCAAGCATTTGAGATAAGGGGGTGTGGTTTGGCGCCATTGAGTTATATAATACAAGTGTTATTGTTTTATTTGTTTTTCATTGAGTATTTATCTAGTGGATTGGAGCGTACCCCAAATGATGTGAATTGTGCCATAATAATTCTATCCTATCTAAATCATAAACATCAATTTACCAAGTGTGGAAACTAATTCAACCCTCACAAGCATCCAAAGATGGGTGGTGGGGTAGGAGTGACAATGAGAATATTGAGGGAGTTAGTTTAAATTTAAATTTAAATGGGTGAAAATGGATTATTTTTTAGGTAACTTTAGAGTTTATATGAGCGAAAGTTGAAAAATTATAAGAGATGCTTATTACTTAGGCAAAATAAATCGAATAGGTTCACATTCTGCCTCTCATTGAACCACTGATGGTTGTTTTTTGATCCCGCAAGGTGGTATACTCTCGTTCCTCGTGAATTATTATCAAATGCCCATTGTGGCATGTATGCATATTACTACCAAAACAGAAACCACTTTTATGGAGACAAAAGGAGACTCTTGATGTGATTTTTGCTACTCGGAGAAGTTAGCAATGGCCCGAAATTGCTATATATGTTTGTGGTTGCAATCTAATGCAATGTATTTTCGTTGTAGTTTTGGAACTCATGAGAAAGATATTTGACAACAAAAACATTTATAGTGTTTAATGATTAAAGAAGCTTAGTAGCTTTTGGAGCTATTGCAACGTTTTAAAGCATTGCATTACTACATTAGTTGTAACAATTTAAATCATTGCTAGAACTCTAATAATGCAATGGTTTAAGTACCAACTAAATTTCCAATAATGTAGTTGCTTGAATTATTGCTAAAGAAAATATAATTATTTTCATAAAATTTTCATGGCTATGTATTTTGCATAGATTTAAACATCACAATGAATAAGCTTTTCATAAAATATGCAGTAAGATGCATCCTCGCGACAAAAAAAAAAATCCCTCTTGAGCCTCATCTGTCAAGTTCATATGACGATGACCAATATTTGGTGGTGCATTATATTCAAGATCACTAATGATAAAACCACGTTCACTACAAAGCTTTACAGAAGTCTCAAACTTTTATTAAATTAATGAAATTATTTTAGTTCTCAAATGCTTTAAATTATCTTACTTCACAGAGCTATAGAGTCAACAACACAACAAAACTAACGTGACTACCAAATTTTCACTAAACATTTCTAATTTTTGTTTAATGGATAAATTTAATTGTTTTAGTTGAATAGTGCATGACATAAGATTTATAAAATTTGTCAACTTTTTATTTACATGCATTATATTTAGTAGTATATGGGTTAAAAAAGCTCTTAGATGAAGTAAATTACTAGAAAAATTAAGAAGCAACCACAATGCAGAAAAGAAATGCATTAAGCAAATTCATGGTTATTATAATAGTTACAATAGAGAATTTGAGATAATTTGATTTTGTCAAAACAAATAAATTATTTTATTCATGATTATTATAAATGACAAAAAATGAGATACTATTAGAAGGCATTCAAGTATTGGTTACTTGGTAATTTGGCACCACAAGTTCTATAATTAGANAGAGATACTATTAGAAGGCATTCAAGTATTGGTTACTGGGTAATTTGGCACTACAAGTTCTATAATTAGAATATGCTACTTGTGACATGATAATTGGTTTTCTTAATGAAGCACTTCATTCCAAGAAACTTAGCCAATGCAAGTGACTATTAGATTATAGCTAAAAAAAAAACTCAAAATGGATTAAAACCTTTGTCATATGTAACTAGTGTTTATGTTTTATATAAAGAAGANTGAGATACTATTAGAAGGCATTTAAGTATTGGTTACTTGGTAATTTGGCACCACAAGTTCTATAA
The DNA here is from genome assembly GCA_002079205.1 of Phalaenopsis hybrid cultivar. NCBI lineage: Eukaryota > Viridiplantae > Streptophyta > Magnoliopsida > Asparagales > Orchidaceae > Phalaenopsis > Phalaenopsis hybrid cultivar. The sequence continues at coordinate 39,079 of JXCR01149017.1, forward strand.
TTAGAATATGCTACTTGTGACATGATAATTGGTTTCTTAATGAGGCACTTCATTCCAAGAACTTAGCCAATGCAAGTGACTATTAGATTATAGCTAATAAAAAAAAAAAACTCAGAATGGATTAAAAACCTTTGTCATATGTAACTAGTGTTTATGTTTTATATAAAGAAAAAAATACATGGTTAAAAAATATTAATATTTCAAATACATAAAAGAAATCTAAATCACATTCTAAGAAAGTGTNAAGAAGAAAATACATGGTTAAAAAATATTAATATTTCAAATACATAAAAGAAATCTAAATCACATTCTAAGAAAGTGTNTAAAAAAAAAACTCAAAATGGATTAAAACCTTTGTCATATGTAACTAGTGTTTATGTTTTATATATAGAAGAAAATACATGGTTAAAAAATATTAATATTTCAAATACATGAAAGAAATCTAAATCACATTCTAAGAAAGTGTCATCTAATTTGAAAGTGAATGAAACAAATTTGAGTTGAAACATTATCTTATAATTTAATTTGATTTTAAATTCTCTTAAAGCATAGATGATTTTTTTTATTATTTTAATTATTCCATTAATCTCTTTCAATTTTTATTTATTAGTCTAAATTAAAAAAAATGAATTATACTCATGCAAATTTGATGAATGTTAATCAAAGGGAAAAACCTTATTTTTTTAGTAAAGAGTATTTCATAGTTAAAAATCTATATTACTGTCAGCTATATGTAAATAACTATTCAATTATGACCTTATCCATCNGGATGATTTTTTTTATTATTTTGATTGTTCCATTAATCTCTTTCAACTTTTATTTATTAGTCTAAATTAAAAAAAAATGAATTATACTCATGCAAGTTTTATGAATGTTAATCAAAGGGAAAAACCTTATTTTTTTTAGTAAAGAGTATTTCATAGTTAAAACTCTATATTACTATCAAGCTATATGTAAATAATCTATTCAATTATGACCTTATCCATCCTCCACTCTCATTATTCTATATCTTTAATCATAAAGCTTTCTGCATCATAAACTATTTGAGCAATCTAAGGTTTTTAAAGTACATTTAACATGTATCATGTTAGTTATGGTGTTCCATTTTACATATAATGTTTTGAAAAAATCAAGAGAAGTGAATTGTAGTAGATAATTTCCATTTTTTTCTAATCATAGAATAACAAATCAGATGAAGCAAGTTCTTCTTATAAATAATAATAAATATCTACCANGATAAAGCTTTTTGCACCATAAATAATTATTTGAGCAATCTAAGGTTTTTAAAGTACATTTAACATGCATCATGTTAGTTATGGTGTTCCATTTTACATATAATGTTTTGAGAAAATCAAGAGAAGTGAATTATAATAGAGAATTTCCCTTTTTTTCTAATCATAGAATAACAAATCAGATGAAGCAAGTTCTTCTTATAAATAATAATAAACATCTACAAAATCATCATGGAAAGTAAAATCATTCAAGCAACTTATTATTCATCAAATCCTAAAAGAATATTAAATATCATAAATTGCATTTTATATCAAGCTTGAAGAATAAACAAAATTGGATGACAAATTGATGAAGATGATAGGGCTTCTATTCGCTAGCAATCATCATGACTGACTATCTATTGAGACTAATGAATTAAGATATTACAATTAGTCAAGTAATTGCAAGATTAAGCAAAGTTGTTCTATAAGAGATTGAAGACAACAATTGCCTTCAAATTATCCGGATGATGATAAACCTCATCACATTGTGGATGTTTAAGTAATAACTCTTTACAATAGTAAAAACATGAAGGCATGCTATCATCATCTCTCGCCATGATATGAGAAACTAAAATCACGTAATTAACATGATGCATATGATAATATCAAAAGAATGTAGCATGATCTATCTCACTTATAGGTGACTGACTTATTTCAGTCTAGGAGGATCAATAGCCAACCACGAAGAACAAGATGATGATCTAATTTTTTGATAAAGATGCTTGAGATAAATAACACATGTTAACTTTATTATTATAAAAAAACTAGGGTCACTCAATTGGCTATTCATTTGACATTAAGAAGATATGGGTCGCTATGTATAAAATAGTACCACATATAAATATGAATTTTGTAACATCAAAATTTTGTAATAGTGAATTTAACTTTGATGATTCACTATTAGAATTAAGTGTTGAATGGTTGTTATATACATGTGTGTATTTTATATAAATCCCCTAAAATCTAGTGGTGCTTGGGTGGACCTATGATAACCATTGTGGCATAATTTCTCCTCAAATTATGATTGTTTTACTTACTTTCTTCTCCATTATCTTCCATAAAGAAAATGAAGCAAACGTTAAGCTAAAATTACATTTTTAATAATAATAACTTTTAATCATAATTAGTAGATTATATATGTCTTTAGGTCATTTGAACTTAAAGTTTTATGATGTCCATGAGCATTATATATGTTAGAATTTTTTTTTCAAAAAATATTTTTCATTTTTCATAATATTATTATATTTTTGTGTTTGTGGTCAAATATATCCTCTTATGAAAACTGGCACAGACAATTGATTTACTGCACTTTCTAGGTCATACTCAAGCCACGATGCTCAATTATGGATAATGTGAATTGTAGTACTACATGTTCAGTCAAAATATTACAAGGTACTTTTGAGCTTATACCAAGCATGCATTTTTTGGTGAGAAAAAATATATTATAGTTTGTATAAATATATTAGTGAAAATTGCATGTTTAGCTTAGATATTATATTAATTAATGTATTTTATGCAGAAAACTCATCAAGAGAAGACAATTGAAGGTTTTAGACAGTGCCACAACAAGTGTTTCAGTGTCATGTTGAGAATTATTTCAAAACATTTCTTGAGATTAAGACACCACAGAGCCAATCTAGAGTACTATAGTATTATCCTCTAGAGCATCACAATGTTGAACCATATTCACTTGGAAGCCACAAGTTAATGAGCATGGTGCTTTAGTGATCATGCTTCAACATAATAATGTTCATCACTTTGCAGTACCCAACCCCAGAGTATCGTAACACTCACAATGATCAACTATTTAGGAAAAAAGACAGAGCTCGGTGTTTTAGTGTTCCCACATGAGCGGCACAACACTATACTAGTGCCCCAGGGTTACATCCTTAGAATGTCACCACGACGACCCAACTAAGCAATTAATTATAACTATTTAACTATTGCAAGGGAAGGAATTAGAGTTATTCTGGTGTACTATAGGTTTACAAAGCAATGAACCAGGAGTGTACTTTATTTAATATGCATATGCTATATTATGAATAAAATTTCCGCCTTTAAGGGAAAGTGTGTGCTATAGTGAAAGTGCATGGAAGTGAAGGAGAAGCAAGAATGATAGTTTGAAAAGAAGTCACGAAGGCCAAGAGTAAAGCATAACAAGTTCCTTGTGAAAGTCTTTTAATTTCTATTTCATGTATTATTTATATTGTAATTTATTTATTTATTTTCAATGAATAACTCTCCATGCGCTTTATTCAAAATTTTACTAGAAAAAATCATTCTCCCTTTGAGTTTTTGATTTCTAAGCTAGATTTCTCATGTCATTGTGCATTTGAGGGTTTCAATTTGACAAAACATGTTTACTTTCATTCATCAAATTCTAAAACTTGTAATGTTCATGCATATGTTTAATACTTTATAGGAATTTGAGCTTTTGCAAGGTTTAAATGAAACATAGGAAGAGTGACTAGAATTTGATATAATAGATAAAATTTTACAAAATTTTAGCACTCAATAAAGAAATAAGGTCTTAATCTCTTTAAATAGATAAATTTAACATATAGTGTGAGGAATTTAGAGTAAAAAGATTTCTAGTTTTTCACAAAGATTAAAGAATGCATTTGCTCTTAATTAACATTTTAAAATTGTATAAGACTTTTGATCCATTAAAATTTAGTGAAGAAAGAGAATACCAAATAATATTTTAGTTCGTAAATAGTTTTATTTTTATAACTTTCTACAAAATTTTCTAAAAAAAAATATTGAATATTATCAGGGCAATGTTGAGCTAGTAGTTTGTGATCTCATTAAAATTTTCATATATTTTAACTATGGGATATCTATTTAAAAATGTGTGGTACTAGATTAACATGTTTATTTTGTGTAACGTGTATGGATGGTTAACTTTTTTTTATTGTTGTTAGGGATCTATACATAAATTTAAGTAAGAAAGTTAATTTCAGTTGAACTAATCTATTTCTAATTCAATCATTTTATTATCTTGTATTTTTATTATATTTGGTATTTTATCTTTTTATGGCATAATTAATGTGTTATGCAGTGTTTAATATTTATTTAGCATTGTATTGTACAACTTAAAATTTTATAAATATACTTTTTGTATTATAGCACCACAATAGTATAGTTCTAGAGTGACAACACTAGGGTGTAACTCCACTTTAATTCATAACTTTAGTCAATAAGTTAGCTCAATAATTCTATATATTTTTTGTGTATCGATATTGACTATTATTATTTATTGTTATACTTTAAAAATATTAGTGTCACAACTTTATTTGTATGGTTAAACCTACTAGGTTAGTACAATATGACCTTGAAATTAGATAAAAAATAAAAAATTATAAAACTTAAAATGACTAAAAAATACCAAAAATACGTGATAAACATAGTAGTAGAGAATAACCAACTTAGATAACCAAAAAGTTTTGCCAGTTATTTAATAGATAGGTTACACTAGAGCATAAATAGACATACAACTCAAGCTAATAGATTTTAACTATGTACCAACATCATCTGAATGGTTCAAACTCTTAGTTTAGGGGTTTGTTTTTAAGAGAATCAGATTTGTATAGTATTAGTTTCTTAAAAATCTATGTAAAATTTAAGTATAATTTTTCTCTAACAATGTTACTAAGCATATGTTATATCTATTTAATTTAAGATATTATGTAAATTTGTGGTTGGATTCATTCTCTCCAAAAACCATTAGCACATAAAATAATTTAGTTCAAAATATCTTAGTTATATAATTTCTACCAACAAAAAACTATTAAACTTACAAATGTAATCACCGCTTTCAATATTTTAGACAATAATTTCATAAATGAATCATGGGAGAGGTTTAAGGATATAGTGAGGAAGTGCTCATATCTTTCCCAACCCAATTGACTAATCATTTAAGCTTTCTATAAGAAGGAGTTAGGATCTTTATGGTCCATAACATGCGCTACATGTGGTCCATAATAAATGCTACATCTCGGGGTGTCATTAATTTAAAAATTATTTGAAGAGGCTTATGTATTGATAGAATAAATGACATTAAATAAATTTTAATGGACTTTAAAGAGAGTCCACTCAAGGAAGATTTCAAGTGTGCATAAAACTAATGTTTGGCTATCACAACTTCATAGATAGTTGTTATTTTACAGAGATTAGAACACCAAAGTTTGAATTATAGTGGTGATCCTTGTCATTCAATAGTGAAGTAAATGAATACAATAAATGAAAAAACCAATAATCCTTATGCAAATACTTATAATCCTGGTTGTAAGAACCACCTAAAATTTAATTGGAATAACTACTAAAATATAAAGAACATTAATTAGCTTAGTAAGTAATAAAACATTATAATTAATTGGAACAATTTAAAAAGTAACTTCCCCAACCTTAAAAATCCTTTTGAATAAATCAATTTAAGAAAAAAATATTCATCACTAATTGAATTGTTGTTGTACATAGGAAATTAGTTATTGAGTCAAGATACAACAATACAAAAATATCTTAATATAATTAGGATAGTTGGCAAACTATTTAAGTATAAGTCAGTGGACCGGTTGCCTCTGTTGACCGAACTCAAACGTGTCAACCAGCTGGTTATCACAATATTCAAATTTAAATTGTAATAAAATTTTTTTGTTAAATGAACACATTGGTTGCATTAAGTATGGTTTTCATAACAGTTTCTTCTTTCTGTAATTGTATGAATACACCCCTATAAATCGGGGGCAAAATGACAAATAATGGGACCCCTGTCTGCAGACTTTTTCCCGACCTCTGTCTGAGAATTTCCTAGCACTTTTCTTCTCTCTTCACCTCCCACTCCCTAACTCTCGAGGCATGTAGTTTTGAAAGACAATTCAGGGTTCAACATGTGACAATTTAAATGGATGCAAAGTAAAATTATTGCAATAATTTTAACCATTGCAAAGCTAGCAATGATTCAATCTCAATATAGGCTAGTAACATTGCAATTTTAAACTATTATATACCTAGGAAAGATTTTTGTAAGACTTTAGCAGCCTTTTTTACAACTGCTGTCATTGGCCAAAATATCAACTTCTAATTGTTTTTTTTTAAATTTTTTTTTAGTAAAATTGCTACATACCAGACATTTTTTATGAGTTTACATATGAAAAACCCAATATTGATATTTACATTTATAAGCTATGTATGAAACTATGGATTTCATGTTTAAAATTACACTAATAATGATATTTTTTATGCAATGCAAATATGAATGTTTAGGTTTTAGATAGGAAAATATATTAGAAATGTGTGGTAAGTATGTAAATGCCCTTTTATTCACCGTGAACACCATAATAAGACATAAAAGACATTATTTTTGAGACATAAACAACTTTATTTTATTTTATTTATTTATTATTTTATTCATGTATTTATTTATGATCAAAATGCCTCGTCAGGGTCCTTATTCTAAGGGTAGACAGAAAATTGTACATTTCATACCCTTTAGTCCATAAATAGGGGATCATTTTTATATTAAGGGGCTAATAAACCATTCAAACTAACCTAGGTTTTCTCAAAACTTCTTAAGAAAACCTTGAGTTGTTTATGTATAGCGAGAGTCCTATAGATTGAGTTTGGATCATGATAGGAGTCAACCAGCCGGTCCAACAAAATGACTCGGCCAGATTGTTTGTTCAAACAACTCGCTGGGGAAGTTGACCAATGTTACTTCACCAAGACAACTCTGTCTTTCGCCTGGAAGCCCAGGCAAATCGCTTGCTGCGAACTCAACGACGAGTTCTCCAAGAAATAGAGTGATATTGCCAACTTGACTCGGGATTGAATAGGTTGGTAGAAGATTTATTGAATATGAAACATAGAAGTGAAAATAATAAAAAAAAAAAGTATGAGTATATACTAACGTGCAAGCTTTTATTATTATGTTATACAACATATCTCACACTTATTCATCTACAAATAAATATAACTAGTGTTAATAAGCAAGATTTTCTATTGAGCATTCGAGTCACTCAATTTTACTTATTTTCTCTAGTCTTTGAGACCACCTTCCTTTTTAGCTCTTTTCTTGATAGTATGAATCCTTCAACAAATTAGAATCTACCAATTTAATAAATATGTTTGAGATGCCTCCATAAATATTCGTTAGTGGGTCATGCAATATGCCTCAAAATAAATGCTTTCATAATAACCTAAAATTTTTATGTGGATTGATACATGCTAGAAAAGTCATGATGGCAGAGTTGCGAATTGTCGTTTTAGCATTATAAGGAAATCCAATACATACTTAGATAGAAGTAAGCAATCAATAGCGATATCAGAAGTTGTTACGTGAAAACCTCGAAGAAGGAAAAAACCATGGGATCTAGCTCAGATGAAATGATCCATAATATACTTTTGAGTACATGAGTTCACTCTTATTTTGAATTTAGAAAGATGGAGTTATGAAGATAATCATTATAAATGTATAATAGTGGTTCGTCAATAATAGTCGTATTCTAGTTGTAATGAGTGTGGTTCTCGATTATAGTAGGTTGCAAGGATCGTAGTCGATTGCTCTAATGTGAATGTTATTGATGGTGGCTGTAGTACTAGCTTGTCGTTTAGACTATAATTAAAAATCATAGTATTAGTTGGTCATGCAAACCATAAATACCTGCTTCAGAAGTGTCAGTTGGTCACAAAGGCCGAAGTAGAAAGTTGTAGGAGTTGTGAGCCGCGTAGGCCTTAGTTGGTTACATGGGCCGTAGTAGTGAGTTGCGATAACATCTATAGGCCACAGAGGCCAAAGTCGGCATTTGCACGAGTTGTGATTCACATAGTTCATTGTTGGTCATGTAGGCTGTAGTGGTGAGCTGTGACGACGTCCGTAAAACTACACGAGTTGTAAATCACGTAAGTCATTGTTGGTCGTGAGGTCGAAGTGGCGAGCTGTGACAATGTTCGTAGGTCGTGGGAGTCGGAGTTGGGAGCTACACGAGTTGTGAACCATGTAAACTGTAGTTGGTCACGTAGGTCATATTGGTGATTTGTGATGATGTTCGTAGGCCACATGGGCCAGAGTCAGTTGTATATGAATGCTGCAGAAGGCGGTGGCAATTGGAAGAGGTAGCAGCCCGAGGCAGCGTTTACTAGATTTAGCTTAAGGCTGCAGCAACGATTGTAAGAGGCAGTGGCAAAAGCTGGCCGAGACACTTCTATGGTTGGAAGCAGCGGGGACCAAAAGAAGTGGATGCTCGAGGTGGTGGACAGTAGAGGAAATGGCAAAGGCAAACTGAGGCGGCGGTAACAGGAAGCAGTAGTTGGTTGGATATACAGTGTAGGATGCAGTGTTGCAACTCTCTCTTCTGTAAACTCTGAACTTGCTCTTGCTCCAAGGTTCGAGAACCTTTTCATGAGGGGATTGGGGCTCTATTTATAGAGTCCAAATTGTAAATAAAGAAAAAAAAATCCAAAACACTTTTGATCGAACGACCTGAAGAGATCTCCTTGATAGGAAATCATTTGATGAACGTTAGACTATCTTAATAATGCCAAAATTCAATAATATTTAACTTGTTGAATTCATCTCAACGAGATGATCGATTTGACTATAAGCATGTCATATTCTGTATTTATTTGACCTTCGAATTTTATCTAAAAAGTTTAAAAAAGTGGTTGAATGGCTTGATCTGGTTTTGAAAATGATTAGGTCAATTTTTCTACTGTTGGGATCGTCTTATTGTGCCGCTCAGTTTAATTATAAGCTTGTTCAAATCGGAGCTCTAGATAATTTTTAATCGAACTTCAAATCTTCATTGCTAAAAAATAATGTCTTGAGATCAATATTATCCCACGTGATTCATGTTGGCTGACGGAAATTTATTGGTGGTGTATCGTGGATATTTATAAGACTTATATACAAACAATAACTAGTTTATATTAGCTTATTTAGTCCATGAGAAACTTGAAAAAAAAAATTACATGCAAATTTATTTAAACATTGAAGCATTAAAGCATTACCTTCTGAAATTATTTGAAAAGGACATTTCGAAACATATCACAAGCCAAAATTTATAAAAAAATACATGAAATGTTTCAGTATAAGGCCATCATTATGGTTTGAACGGAAAGAAGCCACCAGAATTGGATTTTCTTTTTTTGTACGGAGTTTTAATTGTTAAGAGTTAATTACGATCAATTTTGTTTTTTTTTTTTTTAATTTTTCAAAAATATGCTTTTATGGTACTATTTTTATATTTTTATACTTTTATTGAAAAACAAATTAGCTCATTTCAAAAATATTCAAAAAAAAAAGATATATTGCTATTTTTAAAAATAATTTTATTTTAACATATCAAATATATTTATTTACATCAAAATATAAATAAAGTAAAAAAAAATTAGAAAATAAAAAATATATTAAAAAAAGACCCAGAGGCCCCAAATGAGAAAAATATTACATCATGACTCCTAACGTAGAGCTACGTTCGGAGTTCACTCATATGCAAACACGTGACTTCATGAAAACGCGCTCGTTTTCCTGGGATCCAACCTTTAACACAGGAAAATATTACTCTTGTGTTATTCCGCGTTATTCAAGTGTTATTGTGGTGGTATTGATGTGTTATTGTGTTGATATAACACCAAGAATATTCCCAGAACATAATAACACATTAATACCATCACAATAACATCTAAATAATGTAGAATAATATGAGAGGAGTATTTTTTTGCACTAAAATAAATTTTTTTAATTTTTCTATCATCTTCATATATTCGCATATCAGTAGACTCCGAACGTAGCTCTACATTAGAAGTCCTGATTAATATTTTTCCCCAAAACGAACTCTGGCTGACTCAACTCAAAATCAAATTAAAGAATTTTGAATCAACTTTCAGCTCCAAGCAGATGGAATCTGATCGTTAGTGCCCTGATTTAAATGCCTTGTAATATTTGAGTGAAATGTAAAAATGGAAATCAAGCAATAAAAGTTAAATTTTTGGAAATTAATAAATAACAACAGTGGGTGTTTTCTGATTCCGACTGTTCTTATAAAACAGTGAAGCTCTGCTCCACAGCCTATGGCAACTAATAACCCTTACCTTCTTCCCTTCGAACTCTAGCGCCCTCTCTCTCTCTTTCTCTCTCTCTCTACCTTATTCTTCTTCCTGGCTGCCTTCTCTGTTCCTGGGTTCTACTATTCTTGGTAGGAGCAAAAGCAGAGATTTCGACGAAGCTAGAGCTCCGCACGGCTTATGTATTTAAAAAGGACTACAGGCTACAGCTCGCTGGACAACGTCTCCATCAGTAAGGTAGCCATTTTTTAGAAGAAATTTCTCTCCTTTCTCTCTCTCAAAGCCCTCCCGCCAGTTTTCTGCATAGATTCCTCTCGCTCTCTCTCTCTCTGTGGAGGGGANAGTCTCCATCAGTAAGGTAACCATTTTTTTGAAGAAATTTCTCTCCTTTCTCTCTCTCAAAGCCCTCCCGCCAGTTTTCTGCACAGATTCCTCTCGCTCTCTCTCTCTCTCTCTCTGTGGAGGGGAAAAAATCTCTCTTATTCCGCAATATCAGTAATGGAAGCATCCGTAGTATGTTGTTTCTTTCTCCGCACGCTCTCTGCATCCCAGTCCGCCTTCCCTTTCCTCGAAACTTCACTTTTTCACTTTAACCGTTCAATTTCTACTTTATTTCTGGTTTTTTGTCTCCTTTCAATGCTCCTCATCTTTATTCCCCCTGATAGCTTAAAAGAGCAGGAATCCCTCTTTTGGCCTTTTTTCATTCTGATTAAAATCCCGTTTTTCGCTTACAGATAATGCTATCTCATTAAACAGAACCATAAGCTCAAGGATGATGGAAGAGCAACACTCAGATCCGATCAAGCGAACAGTTCACATCGACGTGACCTCCCGACCGCTAAATACAACAAATCTGCGCTCTCAGACAGTCCGAATCTTCTGCGAGGATATCGATGCCACCGATTCCTCCGACGATGACTGCTGCTTCAGCCGCCGCAGAGTGAAGCGTTATGTGCGAGAAATCAAGTTCGAACTTCAGCCGTCCACTGCAACCTGCTCTGCTAAGATTAAGTCGGGAAAATCATGCCCAGGTCACAGGAAGAAGAAGGTCGCGGCTGCTCTGAAGAAACCTCAACCGATGCCCGCGATACCGAGATTCCGCGGCGTCCGGCGGCGTCCATGGGGGAAATTTGCAGCGGAGATTCGAGACCCCACGCGGCGGATTCGTGTCTGGCTTGGCACTTTCAACACTGCTGAGGAGGCCGCGAAGGTCTATGACTCTGCTGCCATACAGCTTCGCGGCCCCGACGCCACCACTAACTTCTCGCCGCCGCCGCCGGCGACGAACCACTCTATCTCCGTTGGGTATGAATCCAGCGAAGACTCGCACAACACTAGCTCGCCTACCTCTGTTCTGCGAGGTTTCCCTTCCAATACTGTTGCGGAAGCGGAAGCCGGTTTGCCTGAATTCGGAGGTGATCTCAACTTGTTCGACGAAATGCCTTTTTACAGTGAAAACTTGGACTTGGGAGTGTATGAGCAGAGGGTTTTCAATAACTGGTCGGCTGAGTTCGGTCTCTTCGCCGGCGAATTGCAGATTTCCGATGGAGGATATGAGATCGGTTCGTCTTTGCATCAAGACGGCGATGATTTCTTTGAAGATATCACGGATTTGTTCCCGCTTGACCCGCTTCCGGCGGCTGTTACTAGTGGTATCTTCTAAGGCTCATTGCAAAGCTCCTTCAAAATTCACATGACNTCTTCCGGCGGCTGTTACTAGTGGTATCTTCTAAGGCTCATTGCAAAGCTCCTTCAAAAATCACATGACAAAGCGAACATTAATCACAAGCAGCACTTTCAAATGAGTCCTAAGGAGATTGATCCAATTTTGCGTTCGATTTTGTAACGAAGTAGTCTTTATTGNTTCACATGACAGAGCGAACATTAATCACCAATTTTGCGTTCGATTTTGTAACGAAGTAGTCTTTATTGTTAGTCAATTGAGATGTTTTTTATTAAATTTTTTTAGAGAAAACATTTTATTCGTATGAATTTAACTATCTCGCATCTAACATTTCATTTTTATACACATAGCATTTTATCTAATGAATGAAAAAATAGATTTGACATAGTTATAGTTATGAAAGTTTTGGTATGAAATAGTTATATATCAAAGTTTTGGGTGTAAAAACTTTTTAGGGTCTTTTTCTTTTGTTTTAAAATTTTATTTTAATGTATTACTGTTTTCTTTTTTTCCCGCCTCGGCATCTCCGTCAGTTAACGGCGACGGGAAGAACAAATCTGTCAGGAGTTTTTTTTCCAACTATATTTGAAAAATGTTATTATTTTATGACTTGCTCTGTCCTTTTTTAACGAACTTAACACGTGGCCGAGCATCACGGCGCGCGAGCGTGATGAGCTAGTCCTTTGCACGTGCGACAAGAATATCGTGGTTCGTGCTTCCGCGATCTTGCGACGTGGGCTGGGTCGATAGGCCCGGCCCAGTCGGTCGACAGGGATGGAAAGGTCGGGTTGCTTTAGGCAAAATCTGGCTACTGTCCGGGAATAAAGGGCTTGTTCTGCGAAGAATTTTATTTTCTTTTTTCCTGGATTTAATTAAAGTTCTTTACACAAGTGCTTCACTGTCATCGTAAACAAGAGTGAACAATTACAGGTTCTCGAATGAGTGCACATTATTAAGGAAAAAAAATATTGCGTCAAAGTTATNAAAGAATTTTATTTTCTTTTTTCCTGGGTTTAATTAAAGTTCCTTACACAAGTGCTTCACTGTCATCGTAAGCAAGAGTGAACAATTACAGGTTCTCGAATGAGTGCACATTATTAAGGAAAAAAAATATTGCGTCAAAGTTATGATGTAAGTTGTGTTCGAACAACGGATGTGATGTAGACGATGCAGCGGAGGAGGGAAAAAACATCGCCTGTGCGTCGCGTCCATTGTCCGGACGCAATATTTTCTCATCACTAAGAGGGAAAAGACGAATTTAAAAAAAAAGGAATTTTTTATTTTAATGTTTTAAATAAACAAATTAAACAAAATTTTAAAATTGAACGAGTTGTGGCAACTCGCTTAGCCTCCTTTGATACACCTCAATGCCCACCAAATCGCTCATCGAGGGTAGCATAACCAGCCTTCTCGCCATGTCACGACANCTCTTGCGACGTGGGCTGGGTCGATAGTCCCGGCCCAGTCGGTCCACGTAAATCGACAGGGATGGAAAGGTTGGGTTGCTTTAGGCAAAATCTGGCTACTGTCCGGGAATAAAGGGCTTGTTCTCCGAAGAATTTTATTTTCTTTTTTTTTATACTTATTTGCGTTTCTGCCCAGGGTTTAATTAAAGTTCTTTACACAAGTGCTTCGTTGTCAAAGTTCTGAGGTAAGTTGTGCTCGAACAATGGATGTGACGCAGGCGATGCAGCGAAGGAGATAAGAAAACATCGTCTGTGCATCACGTTCATTGTCCGGATCTAATATTTTCTCATCACTAAGAATGAAAAGATGAATTTTTTAAAAAAGGAATTTTTTATTTTAATGTTTTAAATAAACAGATTAAACAGAATTTAAAAATTGAACGAGTTGTGGCAACTCGCTTAGCCACTTGGATAGACCTCCACTCCCAGCAAATCGCTCATCGAGGCTAGCATAACCAGTCTTCTCGCCATGTCACGACATCCTGCTCTTGCTCCAACGAAGTGTCGAAGGTTTGCTTTATGCCCTTGATTTGTGGTATATTTAATAGCACAATGTGTATGATTTGTGGTTTGCATAAATTGCAATAGTGTGCTTTCAATTATGATTTTGAATGTTTGAGGGAGTTCAAGATGATTTTTTGTGTAGCTTTCATGTGCTCCTGAGTAAGTGGATCTTTATGCTTCCTATGGTGAGGATGTGACATTTTTGGTTAACTTGGAGATTCTCAGGCAACAATTGATGCGACGGTCTGCATTTTTCATTTTATCGATTGGATTTTCGTCCCAGCAGTCTTTTGATTTTTTAGTTTTTATTTTCTTACATTATTGTAATGTTGTTATTTCTTATAATCTCGCTTATGAAGCAGCTGATGATGTAGGTTTGTGGAGAAATGTTTGTCTTCATTGTGGTATGCATTTTTATTTGGATTTGAATGGCTTTGTTATTTGATTGAATTGAGTTCATTTCATTGCAAAATTTATAAAGAATTTGTATGATTCATTTCCTGTCCGTAGTTTAGTGAATATGTTTTTCATGATATGTTAAGTTTGGAGAGAATAAAAGTTTTATGAACCAAATAATTAGAATGAAGTATTGCCCTTTTACGATGAATATAATAAGTAGAACGAAAAAATCTCAAGGCAACTATGTATCAAGCATTAAAGAATGATATCTTTATACAGAAGTTTCAAAATTTCATCAACTTTCCTATATAACCTCTATATATATTTTACAAATTCAAAAAACAAATAAACCAGAATATGCATTACATTAAAATAATTTTCTTATTTATTTTAGTTCTTTTTTCTACGTATTATTCTTGAATAGTAACAATGTTGTATCAATGATTGATTCGGGCCTTTTAGTAACTGGTTCTACATTATTTTCTTTTTGAAACTTTGTTCTTAAATATTGGTTAGAAAATTGCTTTTTTGGTACCATGTGGAAGATGTTGATGGTTAGAAATATGCTTCTTTTTCTTCTATGTGGTAGAGGCTAATGGTCCATTTTTAATTAAGTTTTTAAGTGTAAGTTAGCTAGTGAACATGTTGTATTCTTTCCTTGCAAGTTGAAGTTTTAAGTCAATATATTCTCTGTCCATCAATAATATCAAATAATGTATGATTCATTGTCTTTCCATAAGTAGTTGGATCTTGCATTATTAGACTACACCATTCTTTGACTATATTCAAGAATTTATACATAATGATAATATCTTTTTGTTTAATTTTAGTACAATTATGTACAAAAGTTAGTGAAACTGTTGTCTAGTTGATCTCAGAGTTTGACGGAGAATTATGTGTATCTTAAGACCTCATGCCAAAGTGAGAAGGAGAAAAAGTAGGTCTTTTCATGTCCGACAACAATTGACATATATAGAGTTGAAAATTTTTCTATTTTGAAGCATGAAATATGACTTGTTGATGTATACCTTGAATCTGGTGTATCATTTCCCAATTGATGATGAATTTATTGCAACTAATGTTAATAATAATGATGAAACTAAAATTTATCTAACGATTGTTATAGTAATTTTTTGTGTAGATTATTCTTACTCAAATAGATGAGTGGCTCGTTACGACTATTATTTATAAAGTGCTATTATACATCAAATTTATAATTCCATCATCCCTAACTTAAGAGAAGAGTGAGTATGTGTACTCACCATTACATAGTATATTATTTCAACTGGGCTAGGCTCTGTGGTTCTTCAACTTTCCTGAATTTTTTAAGTAAAAGCTTCGAGTGTGCTACCTATCACTTTAATTACCAAAATGTGTAATGGATTTTCATGCTATACTAAGATGTCAGATAACCACTCATCCACCGGGAATCATTTTTGAAACATCAAAATTCACAAATAAAACATGCTTCGAATTCAATCTCATCCGAACACGCTATGGATGAGAGATAACACAAATAATTGTTTCCTTAAATGAATTGCTACAACTTGGTTTCAAAAGAAACCCTATCATAAACTTTCAAAATAAATTCTACATCATATTTTCAAAAAGGAAATCCTACATCATGCTTGCAAGAAAGAAAATGTCACATCATTATGTTAAAAAAGTAGCCTACATCATGCTTGAAAAAGAAATTTGCAAATGAATCTTACATAGGATATATGAATCTAGAAGCATGTAAGCATACTTGGGCTAAAAAATTAACATGCCAATTCATGTAAACTAAATGGAATGAATAAGAAAGTTCCCTTTTTGATCTATAACTTCACAAAAGGAAAGGACAAAAATGCTTAGTAAACCAAATTAAAAGGAACGAAAGAATCATTCCTTAATTTACTTTAATGAAGTTTTGATAGGAGTTGATGGAGGCCCTCGATTTTGGTGAAGAAGAAAAGAGGGAGGAGAGATGTAGCATTGCAACAGGAAAAGGAGGATAAGGGGTTCTACTAAGGCAAGTGAAAGAAAAGAAGAATAGAGGAAAAAGTCTATATCCTTTCTAATGGGGAGATACACATTTTAATAGCAAAAGAATGAAGAGTTACAAAATTGCCATGGAATAGGATTCACTAGAAATTTTAACCTGAGAAGAGTCACTAGAGTTTCAAAATGGAGCAAGAAGAGGGAGGCGCCTAGACATATAATGGTGGGGCATGAGGGCTTGATTAGCTGTGTAGAGGTGGTATGCTTGCGTGTGAGGCACGTAGATGCTTGTTGGGGAGGTGCCCACGTGTTTATCTTTTGGTTGGGGAGGTATATGACAATAAGTGGAATGGCTCAGCTACACCACATTGACATAACACCACCAATATTGGGGTGTAGTTGTGCATAGGCTTGGTTTTACTTTCTCCCCACGGTGGCGCCAAGATGTTAATTTCTCTATTTGGGGTATTGAAGAGGAGAATAAATGTGGCTTACTTACGCTAGCAAGTGGTGTAGCTATGTCAGTTTTAATTTTTAAGTGTCCAAATGCTATTAAGCATCCATTTGAGAAATATTACATTGATTTGTATGGAATATCCACCCAAGGAAGAATGGGTGAATGTTTCAACACAGAGAGACGTGACAAAAAATATGGTCAACAATATGTTTAACAAAACTACAAAGTCTTCTCCAGCTAATTCAATTATAGAAGAAGGAAATAATTTGTGAATTGTTGTAAATTTCTTAATGATATGCTAAGATGCTCAATATAAAAATAATAAACCAGTCAAAGCATAAATAGATAGAAGGAAAAAAAGAAAAAGAAAGGGAAATAGAGAAAGTTTAATGACATGTTTGATAACTTTCTGCATGTTTTGTGTTTCAGACACGTGCCACTACAGTTATATTTGGGGAACTACTTACTGGTCGTTTTCTAAAATTTTTTGTGTTGGGAAGTTGGTTTTTTGAACATAACCTGTTAAAGAGTTGTGACTGTAAGAAAACTATTACTACTTTTTTCAATATATATATATATATNCGGAAGCCGGGTTACCTGAATTCGGAGGTGATCTCAACTTGTTCGACGAAATGCCTTTTTATAGTGAAAACTTGGACTTGGGAGTGTATGAGCAGAGGGTTTTCGATAACTGGTCGGCTGAGTTCGGTCTCTTCGCCGGCGAATTGCAGATTTCCGGTGGAGGATATGAGATCGGTTCGTCTTTGCATCAAGACGGCGATGATTTCTTTGAAGATATCACGGATTTGTTCCCGCTCGACCCGCTTCCGGCCTCTGTTACTAGTGGTATCTTCTAAGGCTCATTGCAAAGCTCCTTCAAAAGTCACATGACAAGGGAACATTAATCACAAGCCGCACATTCAAACGAGTCCTAAGGAGAACAATCGGTGTTGCTGGGCACTGATCCGATTTTGCGTTCGATATTGTAACGAAGTAGTCTTTTTTGTTAGTCAATTGAGATGTTTTTTATTAAATTTTTTTAGAGAAATTTGCATACGTAACACTATTCTTATGAATTTAACCATCTCACACATAAAGTTTCATTTTCATTTTGTAATTATGAAAATTTTAGTATGAGATAGGCATATATATATATATATATANAAGATCAATACGTGGAATTTCAAGTTGAGTAAAAAGAAAAGTTTTGAATTTCTAATGGTGGGGTACCTCTTCTAATTTTCTAAGACTAGTCAATAGGAAAGTCCTATGGCTAGACCTAGGCTACTAAAGAAGTTTTCTAGACCTCAACCAAAAATGAGGTCAACAATAACAAGGAAATCCAATATATACTTAGATAAAAGTAAGCAATCAATAGTGATATCAGAAGTTTTTACGTGAAAACCCCAAAGAAGTAAAAAACCATGGGGTCTAGCTCAGATGAAATGATCCATAATATATTTTTTAGTACAAGAGTTCACTCTTCTCATAAATTTTGAAAGATGAAGTTATAAAGATAATCATTATAAATGTATAATAGTGGTTCATCAATAATAGTCGTATTCTAGTTGTAATAAGCGTGGTTCTCGATGATAGTAGGTTGCAAGGATAGTAGTCGATTGCTATAATGTGAATGTTATTGATGGTGGCTGTAGCACCAGCTTGTCATATAAACTATAGTTAAAAATCATGGTATTAGTTGGTCATGCAAACCATAAATACTTGCTTCAGGAGCATCAGTTGGTCACAAAGACCGAAGTAGAAAGTTGTAGGAGTTGTGAACTGCGTTGGTCATAGTTGGTCACATAGGTCGTAGTAGTGAGTTGCGATAACATCTATAGGCCTCATAGGCCAAAGTTGGCATTTGCACGAGTTGTGATTCATATAGTTTGTAGTTGGTCATGTAGGTTGTAGTGGTGAGCTGTGACTACGTCCGTAAAACTACACGAGTTGTAAATCACGTAAGTCAATGTTGGTCGCGAGACTGAAGTGGCGAGCTGTGACGATGTTCGTAGGCCGTGGGATTCGGAGTCGGGAGCTACACGAGTTGTGAACNACAAAGGCCAAAGTCTGCATTTGCATGAGTTGTGATTCACATAGTTCATAGTTAGTTATGTAGGTTGTAGTGGTGAGCTGTGACGACGTCCGTAAAACTACATGAGTTGTAAATCACGTAAGTCAATGTTGGTCGCGAAACTGAAGTGGCGAGCTGTGACGATGTTCGTAGGCCGNCAAAGGCCAAAGTCTGCATTTGCATGAGTTGTGATTCACATAGTTCATAGTTGGTTATGTAAGTTGTAGTGGTGAGCTGTGACGACGTCCGTAAAACTACACGAGTTGTAAATCACGTAAGTCAATGTTGGTCGCGAAACTGAAGTGGCGAGCTGTGACGATGTTCGTAGGCCGTGGGATTCGGAGTCGGGAGCTACACAAGTTGTGAACCACTTAAATTGTAGTTGATCACGTAGGTCATATTGGTGATTTATGATGATATTTGTAGGCCATAGGAACCAGAGTTACTTGTATATGAAGGCGGAGGCAATTGGAAGAGGTGGCTGCCCGAGGCAGCGTTGACTAGATTTAGCTTAAGGCGACACCGACGGTTGGAAGAGGCGGTGGTGAAAGCTGGCTGAGACACTGTTGTGGTTGGAAGCTGCGGGGACCAAAAGAAGCGGATACTCTAGGTGGTGGACGGTAGAGGCAATGGCAAAGGAGACCTGAGGCGGCGGCAACGGGAAGCAGTAGTGACTGGAAGAAGCGACAGCCTTATGAGGAAACTGGAAGAGGCATAGGAGAAGGTTGCCTGAGGCAACGATGGTGGCCAGAAGCATCAGCTACCGAAGGCAGCGACGGTGGACAGAGGTGGGGGCGGTGACGGGCGGAAGAGGTAGTGGAGAAGGCAACCCAAGATGGCGGTAGGGAGCAGAGTTGGTTGGATATACAGTGTAGGATGCAGTGTTGCAACTCCCTCTTATGCAAACTTTGAACTTGCTCTTGCTCCAAGGTCCGGGAACCTCTTCATGAGGGGATTTGGGCTCTATTTATAGAGTCCAAATTGTAAATAAAGAAAAAAAAATCCAAAACACTCTTGATCAGATGACCTGAAGAGATCCCCTTGATAGGACATCATTTGATGGACNATCCAAAACACTCTTGATCAGATGACCTGAAGAGATCCCCTTGATAGGACATCATTTGATGGACNCAAATCATGCGCAGGTCAGAGGAAGAAGAAGGTCGCGGCTGCTCTGAAGAAACCTCAACCGATGCCTGCGATACCGAGATTCCGCGGGGTCCGGCGGCGACCATGGGGGAAATTTGCAGCGGAGATTCGAGATCCCACGCGGCGGATTCGTGTCTGGCTTGGCACTTTCAACACTGCTGAGGAGGCCGCGAAGGTCTATG
>JXCR01149017.1:60107-90244 GCA_002079205.1 Phalaenopsis hybrid cultivar
CATCGTAAGCAAGAGTGAACAATTACAGGTTCTCGAATGAGTGCACATTATTAAGGAAAAAAAATATTGCGTCAATGTTATGATGTAAGTTGTGTTCGAATAACGGATGTGATGCAGACGATGCAGCGGAGGAGGGAAAAAGCATCGCCTGTGCGTCGCGTCCATTGTCCGGACGCAATATTTTCTCATCACTAAGAGGGAAAAGACGAATTTAAAAAAAAAGGAATTTTTTATTTTAATGTTTTAAATAAACAAATTAAACAAAATTTTAAAATTGAACGAGTCGTGGCAACTCTCTTAGCCTCCTTGATACACCTCAATGCCCACCAAATCGCTCACCGAGGGTAGCATAACCAGCCTTCTCGCCATGTCACGACATCCTGCTCTTGCTCCAACGAAGTGTTGAAGGTTCGCTTCATGCCCTTGATTTGTGGTATATTTAATCGCACAATGTGTATGATTTGTGGTATGCATAAATTGCAATAGTGTGCTTTCAATAATGATTTTGAATGTTTGAGGGAGTTCAAGATGATTTTTTGTGTAGCTTTCATGTGCTCCTGAGTAAGTGGATTTTTATGCTTCCAATGGCGAGGATGTGACATTTTCGGTTAACTTGGAGATTCTCAGGCAACAATTGATGCGACTGTCTGCATTTCTCATTATATCGATTGGATTTTCGTCCCAGCAGTCTTTTGATTTTTAAGTTTTTATTTGCTTATGTTATTGTAATGTTGTTATTTCTTATAATCTCACTTATGAAGCAGCCGATGATGTAGGTTTGTGGAGGAATGTTTGTCTTCATTTTGGTATGCATTTTTATTTGGATTTGAATGGCTTTGTTATTTGATTGAATTGAGTTCATTTCATTGCAAAATTTATAAAGAATTTGTATGATTCATTTCCTGTCCGTAGTTTAGTGAATATGTTTTTCATGATATGTTAAGTTTGGAGAGAATAAAAGTTTTATGAACCAAATAATTAGAATGAAGTATTGCCTTTTTACGAGGAATATAATAAGTAGAACGACAAGACAATGATGTATCAAGCATTAAAGAATGATATCTTTATACATAGCCTCAAAATTTCATCAACTTTCCTATATAACCTCTATATATATTTTACAAATTCAAAAAACAAACAAACCAGAATATACATTACATTAAAATAATTTTCTTATTTGTTTTAGTTCTTTTTTTTACGTAATATTTCTGAATAGTAACAATGTTGTATCAATGATTGATTCGGGATTTTTAGTAACTGGTTCTACGTTATTTTCTTTTTGAAACTTTGTTCTTAAATATTGGTTAGAACATTGCTTTTTTGGTACCATGTGGTAGATGTTGATGGTTAGAAATCTTCTTCTTTTTCTTATATATGGTAGAGGCTAATGGTCCATTTTTAATTAAGTTTTAAAGTGTAACTTAGCTAGTGAACATGTTGTATTCTTTCCTTGCAAGTTGAAGTTTTAAGTCATTCTATTCTCTTTAAAACTTCTCCGTGTCCATCAATAATATCAAGTAATGTATGATTCATTGTCCTTCCATAAACAGTTGGATCTTGCATTATTGTACTACACCATTCTTTGACTACATTCAAGAATTTTATCCATAATGATAATATCTTTTGTTTAATTTTAGTACAATTATGTACAAAAGTTAGTGGAGCTGTTGTCTAGTTGATCTCAGAGTATGACGGAGAATTATGTTTATCTTAAGACCTCATGCCAAAGTGAGAAGGAGAAAAAGTAGGTCTTTTCATGTCTGACTACAATTGACAAATATAGAGTTGAAAATTTTTCTATTTTGAAGCTTGAAATATGACTTGTTGATGTATACCTTGAATATGGTATATCATTTCCCAATAGATGATGAATTTGTTGCAACTAATGTTAATAATAACGATGAAACTAAAATTTATCTAACGAAAGCTTTAATTATTGTTATAGTAATTTTTGTGTAGATTATTCTGACTCAAATAGATCAGTATAATATATAATACATAATATCAAATTGTCATCGACAATGTTTATGGATAATATTGATATGAATTGATAAGTATTAACATATATGTTACTTTTTAATATTAGTTTTATTAAAATAAATTTAACCACTATGATTCTTCAACAGTGGGCAGTTCCACCCATGATTTTTTAGGAACATTGGAATCAAATATACATTTACCATTGGTTATTAAAGGGAAACAGATAATGAGTAGCAATTCAAGTGATGATAACACCGATGTCACTAATGAGCTGAATAATCATTGGATTAGCGAGCAAAATAATGCATAATTATATTCTGAAGCTCTCTTTTTGCAACCCATCACTACTACCTACATGACCAACTATGGCGTATGTGGTCTACAACTCATGCAGATTGCAACACTAACCTTAGTTGGCTACAAATATTTTCACAGCGCACATAGCTCCCGACTTTTGCTTATATTTCTTACTAATGTTGTCACAGCTCATGCAACACCCATCTTCAGTCAATGTGGCCAACAAATTTTATCACAACAAGTGCAACTCCGAACATTTGCCTCTATGTCTTGCATTAATGATCAAAGCTTTTGTCGAACCCTAATTCAGTCTCTATGGCTTATAGAAGTTATCACAGCTTGTGTTGCTCCCCACTATAGCCCATGTGGACTATAGATTTTATCACAGCTCGTGCCACTCCCAACTCCAGCCTATGAAGCCTATAAATGTTATCACAGCTTGTGCAGCTTCTAACTCCGATCTTTGTGGCCTATGAACATTATCACATCTCTCGCATCTTCAAACTCCAGCCTCTATGGTCTAGAGACATTTTCACAGCTTGTGCAGCTCCTAACGCATGCCTGGGTGGCCTAAGAATGTTATCTTAGAGCATGCAACTCCCAACTCTAACCTCTATAGCCTACAAACTTTAACTGAACTCACCATTATGACCTATGTGATCAACTACGACCTACGTGATCCACACCTCATATAGCTCCTAACTCTTCTATAGGGCCTATGGGTGCTATCACAATTGAATATTACATTTTATGTGACCATTTATGTCCTATGTGACCCACAACTTTTGTAACTTCCAATTATAGCCTCTTTGGCCAACCAACACTATTGAAGCAGTCGACTATGTCCTTCGCGGCTCGTTACGACTTTTATTTATAAAGTGCTATCATACATCAAATTTATAATTCCATCATCCCTAACTTAGGAGAAGAGTGGGTCTGTGTACTCACCATTACATAATAGATTATTTCAACTGGTCTAAGCTCTGTGGTTCTTCCACTTTCCCGAATTTTTTAAGTAAAAGTTTCGAGTGTGCTATCTATCACTTTAATTACCAAAATGTGTAATGGATTTTCATGCTATACTAAGATGCCAGATAACCACTTATCCATCGGGAATCATTTTTCAAACATCAAAATTCACAAATACAACATGCTTCGAATTCAATCTCATATGAACACGCTATGGATGTGAGATAACACAAAGAATTGTTTCCTTAAATGAATCACTACAACTTGCTTTCAAAAGAAACCCTATCATAAACTTTCAAAAATAAATTCTACATCATATTTTCAAAAAGGAAATCCTACATCATGCTTGCAAGAAAGAAAATGTCACATCATTATGTTAAAAAAGTAGCCTACATCATGCTTGAAAAAGAAATTTGCAAATGAATCTTACATAGGATATATGAATCTAGAAGCATGTAAGCATACTTGGGCTAACAAATTAACATGCCAATTCATGTAAACTAAATGTAATGAATAAGAAAGTTCCCTTTTTGATCTATAATTACACAAATCGAAAGGACAAAAATGCTTAGTAAACCAAATTAAAAGGAACGAAAGAATCATTCCTTAATTTACTTTGATGAAGTTTTGATAGGATTTGATGGAGGCCCTCGATTTTGGTGAAGAAGAAAAAAGGGAGGAGAGATGTAGCATTGCAAGAGGATAAGGAGGATAGGAGATTCTACTAAGGCAAGTGAAAGAAAAGAAAAATAGAGGAAAAAGTTCATATCCTTTCTAATGGGGAGATATGCATTTTAATAGCAAAAGAATGAAGAGTTACAAAATTTACTTGGAATAGGATTCGCCAGAACTTTAAACCTGAGAAGAGTCACTAGAGTTTCAAAATGGAGCAAGAAGAGGGAGGCGCCTAGGCATATAATGGTGGTGCATGAGGGCTTGATTAGTTGTTTGTAGGTGGTATGCTTGCGTGTGAGGCACGTAGATGCTTGTTGGGGAGGTGCCCACGTGTTTATCTTTTGGTTGGGGAGGTATATGACAATAAATGGAATGACTCAGCTACACCACAGTGGCATAACACTGCCAATATTTAGACGTAGTTATGCATAAGCTTGGTTTTACTTTCTCCCCTCGGTGGCGCCAAGATGTTAATTTCTCTATTTGGGGTATTGGAGAGGAGAATAAATGTGGCTTACTTACGTTAGCAAGTGGTGTAGCTATTTCGGTTTTGATTTTTAAGTGTCCAAATGCTATTAAGCATCCATTTGAGAAATATAGCATTGATTTGTATGGAATATCCACCCAAGGAAGAATGGGTGAATGTTTCAACACAGAGAGAATTGACCAAAAATATGATCAACAATATGTTTAACAAAACTACAAAGTCTTTTCCAACAAATTCAATCATAGAAGAAGGAAATAATTTGTGAGTTGTTGTAAATTTCTTAATGATATGCTAAGATGCTCAATTTAAAAATAATAAACCAGTCAACGCATAAATAGATAGAAGGAAAAAAGAAAAAGAAAGGGAAATAGAGAAAGTTTAATGACATGTTTGATAACTTTCTGCATGTTTTGTGTTTCAGACACGTGCCACTATAGTTATATTTGGGGAACTACTTAATGGTCGTTTTCTAAAATTTTTTGGGTTAGGAAGTTGGTTTTTTAAACATAATCTGTTAAAGAGTTGTGACTATAAGAAAACTATTACTACTTTTTTGAATATATATATATATATAAATTTATAATTCTCACCTTAAATTCCTAAGAAATTACTTTCTCCACCACAATTTTAAAACCACATTTTTTAAGAAAAATGCAGTCATCGCCCGAACCATAACTTAAATGTGCATGTTCAGTCATCATCTTCTTTCCAGTTCGAAGATTAATATTACTTATTTAGAAATAAGCCAAGTGCTTCTAAACTTTTTAATGAGATGGATTAAACATTAATCTTTAATTATATATATATATATATACTTTAAAAATAATTAAAATCAACATCTTACTTACCTACCATTTAGACCCATTCTTAGGTTAAGTATAATATATTTTGAGTGCCATTACATATTTACTTTTTCTACGAAAAAATACTAATACTATTTTTTTGTCATCAAATCATCAATCTCTAATTCTCAAACTAAACTATAGTTTGAACTTCATCATTAACTTGCTTTTGTTATTAGCAGTCCAATCATAGCATGCCATCACTTGTGTCTAGCTTCCTAAACTCATGCCATGTCGCATTTGATCGTCGGCCANTTATCTTAGAGCATGCAACTCCCAACTCTAACCCCTATAGCCTACAAATTTTAACTGAACTCACCATTATGACCTATGTGATCAACTACGGCCTACGTGATCCACAACTCATATAGCTCCTAACTCTTCTATAGAGCCTACGGGTGCTACCACAATTGAATATTACATTTTATGTGACCATTTATGTCCTATGTGACCCACAACTTTTGTAACTCCTAATTATAGCCTCTTTGGCCAACCAACACTATTGAAGCAGTCGACTATGTCCTTCTCGGCTCGTTACGACTATTATTTATAAAGTGTTATCGTACATCAAATTTATAATTCCATCATCCCTAACTTAAGAGAAGAGTGGGTCTGTGTATTCACCATTACATAATAGATTATTTCAACTGGTCTAGGCTCTGTGGTTCTTTCACTTTCCCAAATTTTTTAAGTAAAAGCTTCAAGTGTGCTATCTATCACTTTAATTACCAAAATGTGTAATGGATTTTCATGTTATACTAAGATGCCAGATAACCACTCATCCACCAGGAATCTTTTTTCAAACATCAAAATTCACAAATACAACATGCTTCAAATTCAATCTCTTCTGAACACGCTATGCATGAGAGATAACATATGAATCGCTACAACTTGCTTTCAAAAGAAACCCTATCATAAACTTTCAAAGATAAATTCTACATCATATTTTCAAAAAGGAAATCCTACATCATGCTTGCAAGAAAGAAAATGTCACATCATTATGTTAAAAAAGTAGCCTACATCATGCTTGAAAAAGAAATTTGCAAATGAATCTTACATAGGATATATGAATCTAGAAGCATGTAAGCATACGTGGGCTAACAAATTAACATGCCAATTCATGTAAACTAAATGGAATGAATAAGAAAGTTCCCTTTTTGATCTATAACTTCACAAAACGAAAGGACAAAAATGCTTAGTAAGCCAAATTAAAAGGAACGAAAGAATCATTCCTTAATTTACTTTAATGAAGTTTTGATAGGATTTGATGGAGGCCCTCGATTTTGGTGAAGAAGAAAAGAGGGAGGAGAGATGTAGCATTGCAAGAGGATAAGGAGGATTAGGGATTCTACTAAGGCAATTGAAAGAAAAGAAAAATAGAGGAAAAAGTCCATATCCTTTCTAATGGGGAGATATGCATTTTAATAGAAAAAGAATGAAGAGTTACAAAATTTACTTGGAATAGGATTCGCCAGAACTTTAAACCTGAGAAGAGTCACTAGAGTTTCAAAATGGAGCAAGAAGAGGGAGGCACCTAGGCATATAATGGTGGTGCATGAGGGCTTGATTAGTTGTTTGGAGGTGGTATGCTTGCGTGTGAGGCACGTAGATGCTTGTTGGGGAGGTGCCCACGTGTTTATCTTTTGGTTGGGGAGGTATATAACAATAAATGGAATGACTCCGCTACACCACAGTGGCATAACACTGCTAATATTTAGGTGTAGTTATGCATAGGCTTGGTTTTACTTTCTCCCCTCGGTGGCGCCAAGATGTTAATTTCTCTATTTGGGGTATTGGAGAGGAGAATAAATGTGGCTTACTTACGTTAGCAAGTGGTGTAGCTATGTCGGTTTTGATTTTTAAGTGTCCAAATGCTATTAAGCATCCATTTGAGAAGTATGACATTGATTTGTATGGAATATCCATCCAAGGAAGAATGGGTG
Source organism: Phalaenopsis hybrid cultivar (assembly GCA_002079205.1). Lineage (NCBI taxonomy): Eukaryota > Viridiplantae > Streptophyta > Magnoliopsida > Asparagales > Orchidaceae > Phalaenopsis > Phalaenopsis hybrid cultivar. The sequence continues at coordinate 67,301 of JXCR01149017.1, forward strand.
AATGTTTCAACACAGAGAGAATTGACAAAAAATATGGTCAACAATATATTTAACAAAACTACAAAGTCTTCTCCAGCTAATTCAATCATAGAAGAAGGAAATAATTTGTGAGTTGTTGTAAATTTCTTAATGATATGCTAAGATGCTCAATTTAAAAATAATAAACCAGTCAATGCATAATAAGATAGAAGGAAAAAAAGAAAAAGAAAGGGAAATAGAGAAAGTTTAATGACATGTTTGGTAACTTTCTACATGTTTTGTGTTTCAGACACGTGCCACTATAGTTATATTTGGGGAACTACTTAATGGTCGTTTTCTAAAAATTTTTGGGTTAGGAAGTTGGTTTTTTAAACATAATCTGTTAAAGAGTTGTGACTATAAGAAAACTATTACTACTTTTTTGAATATATATATATATATAAATTTATAATTCTCACCTTAAATTCCTAAGAAATTACTTTCTCCACCACAATTTTAAAACCACATTGTTTAAGAAAAATGCAGTCATCGCCCGAACCATAACTTAAATGTGCATGTTCAGTCATCATCTTCTTTCCAGTTCGAAGATTAATATTACTTATTTAGAAATAAGCCAAGTGCTTCTAAACTTTTTAATGAGATGGATTAAACATTAATCTTTAATTATATATATATATATATACTTTAAAAATAATTAAAATCAACATCTTACTTACCTACCATCTAGACCCATTCTTAGGTTAAGTATAATATATTTAGAGTGCCATTACATATTTACTTTTTCTAAAAAAAAATACTTGTACTATTTTTTGTCATCAAATTATCAATCTCTAATTCTCCAACTAAACTATAGTTTGAACTTCATCATTAACTTGCTTTTGTTATTAGCAATCCAATCATAGCATGCCATCACTTGTGTCTAGCTTCCTAAACTCATGCCATGTCGCATTTGATCGTTGGCCAGTGGCCAAATTTTTAGAAATTATTATATATGTAGTTGGATAAATGAACATAAAATATTGAATGTTTCATTAAGTTATTTTCTCTGTTCAATTCCGAACTCATTGTCTTGAAATAAAATAGAAATATTCTGCAGAGAAAACGGCCAAGCATAAGTCCACATTACCTGCCAATAAATTGAAATTAATAAATTTAAAACATTGTTGTCTTCAATTCCAATATATATCTTCAAATTGTGCCCTTGGGAACAACCTTATACTCCAATAATAACCTATCTGCTGTAATATTGAATTTTTTATTTCTGATAACACAAAAAATTCAAAAAAAAAAATAAATAAATAAAAGATAACACCAAAAGCTTATCATTGTTCGTGTTCTGCTCATTTATATATCGAGCTCAAACAATGTTTGAGTTTAGCTCATTTGATTATCGAGCCGAACACGAGCTATTCACGAACAATCAGCTATTTTAACAAACCTAATTCCATAGTCATACGATGTTAAGAATAGGGCGACATTTAAATATTGTTATTTATATTAAAATGCTCACTTAAATAGAATTTAATATATTTTTATTCTATTTTTATTTATTAATTTTAATTGATTATAAATCTTTGTAGCATTATATTCAATTAAATTATTTAAAATTAATACTCATCATAAAATGAGCTGAACACGAGTGAACAAAACTTTGTTCTTGTTCGGCTCATTCATATATCAATCACAAATAAATTGTTCGTGTTTGACTCATTTACATAGAGAACAAGTTGAACACGAGCTGTTTCTGAACAACAAACCGTTTTGACAACACTAATTGCGAGAAGTAAGAAACTCAATTAATTATTAATTACAATATCGTCCGAGAAAATTACACTTAAATTGCACTCTCTTTCTCCCTCAATATAATTTTACTGCATTTCCAGTACTCAGTCAGGATTTTTCCAATATATCCTATCTTCCAGATTTCAACACGAGTTTAACCTAATTAATTAAGGATTAAGGGTCTAAAATTTCTCAAGTAAAACCCACAGCGTCCATGTGGGCCGGGGATTAAGAGAAGGACACTTTGTCATTATCTCCGAACTCTAAGGGAGGTAATCATTATATATCTCTAAGTACCTATATTATAATCAGCAGGACTTTTCCTGGAAGCTTACTATGCAGTCTGAATTAACTAATCTGTCATTATCTCACTAATAGAGAATATGTAATACAAATGATGACCACTTTTGATAAGTATAAGTTATTTTAATATGTTTCCAGTCCTTGGCACAGCTCTTAGATTCCACCCGAGATTACTCGTTGAAGTTAATTAGTATTAGTATAAAGCATGTTTTGGCCTCTTATGAGACCATGAAAGTTGACTAAGAGATTGAAACTTGCTTAATTTGATTAGGGTTTAGCTTAATAATCCAATTAATTAAACTAAATTTTATTAAGTTATGCTTTTAAGGGCTGAAGGTTTTGGTACATACATGATACATAACATTTTATATACATATCTGATTGTCCAAACTTAAATTTTTATAAATAAATGGTTTAATTTTTGCATGAGAGAATATGATTTAGATGTTAAATATGTAAATAGGTAGGGTGTAAATATGTCTTTTTTAAATTGAGTTCGGGTGGTGAGATGTATTTTGTTTGGAGTTAAAATAGTTATTTTTAATTTGAGATTTTGTTTTCATTAATAATTATGGTCTCGGTTTTAATTATAATTATTTACTGACTATAAGATATTTTTAATCAAAAAGTTAAATTAAATTAGTTAATCTAAATTAAAATAAATATTTACTTGATTATTAAATACAATTTACATAAAATTTAAAAATTATCAAAAGTTAATTTAATGATTAAAATTAAATTGTGACGAGTAATAAAATTAAAATTAGAATTGATCTAATGAAATAAGATTATGCATGTAATTATCTCTTGTTTTATTTAATTGGTCGAAAAAAATTTATTGACTTTTCTAGTACAGTATTTTGGGTAGGGGTGTCAAAAATTGATCTGACACGGCAACATGATTTGAACTCAACTCGAAAAAATCCAAGTTCGGGTTGCCTCAATATTTTTCGAGCAGGGATCGGGTCAGAGAATTTGACCCATTTATTATTCGGGTCAAGTTCAGGTTGACCCGATTCGGGTCAGACCATTTTTAGGTAGAATGTGAACCAGACCGCTAACCCAAACTAACATCCCTAAGTGTCAAAAATTGACCCGACACGTCACACGACTCAAACTTTACTTGAAAAATCTGGGTACCTGAATATTTTTTCAGTTAGGTTAGGGTTAGAGAATTCAATCTGTTTATTATTTGGGTCGGGTTCGGGTTAACCCGATTAGGGTCGCATCATTTCCGGGCCGGACTAGAAGTAGACCCCCTGACCCTAATTTACACCTCTAACTTCGGGAATGCACCAACATGAATCTCCCAGAGATTCAATGATCCATGAGGAAGAAAAATACAATTAAGTAAGGCCCTCTCCAATGAAAGACCAAATGACCCATTTACTTGATCAAATGCGACCCCCTGAACTGGGGCTAGAGGCTGATTAGATCTAGATCATCCAAAAAAAGGAGCAAAACTAACCGAGTTGAGTGAAATTATTGACATGCCTATTGTAGCAATCCAACTATGAAAAAAGAGTTCAATATCACCAACAATCTCATGGATACCATTGAAATTCTTCATCAGGGGCCATGAATTTACAATAACATAACCCATGAACATCCCAAATAACCCCCTCATCCTGAAATGAACTATCTTTCACATTACGATGATTTACTCTTTACCCGATAGCGCCTAGTCCTATTTCGCCGACAAGAACTCCTCAGCCATGGTTCATGGGTGGAAAGTCAGGCTAGCTCTAGCCGATTGACAACATTTGGCTGACTAGAGCAATCCTGCCGACCTAAGGACCTCAAAGGGCTACCGACAACCTTGATTTAACATAGTCAAACGAATAGGTCTTCTCAAACCCAGACCCAATGAGTTTAGTCAACTGAGTTAAAGTATAGTCAAGTTGTAGGTTCATAAAGTAAAATACTTAAAATATCTTCTAAGCCCTCTTTAAAGCAGGGGCAAACACATAACATCACTTATTATATCATTTCCTTTATAAATAGAAGGTCATTTTATGAGAAATGACTAATCTATAAGACTGGTTACCTTTCATTATTATCCATTCTTTTTTGTATGTATTTCTCTCTAGTCTTATGCTCTGTTTCTTAGATGTGATTCACAGACATTTCATGACTATCAGTATTTTTGGGTAGAATTAAGTGGACTAATAAGTAAAATTGTCAAGGAAACTTTATCTTTTTTAAAATTACTTGGATACTTAAATTAAATTAAATTAAATTAAATTAAATTAAATTAAATGACGTTAACAAATTTAATTTAAAAAACATTCAAATGACGAAAAAGAAACCCCACCACATGAGCTCAATTTTGAAAAATGGGCATTTACATTATTTCAGACAACTTTCATGTATTTACATTTCGAACTCTTACATTACATATTTTACATTTGTGCCATTCAAATATTTTATATCATATAAAAATATTTATATTTTAATCTTAAAAATAAATTACAATTTCTCATGCTCCACGTCGCTGTGTAGTCGGCGATCTGATTGACAACTGCCGCCGAAAATTAAATTTTACTTTTTGATTACTGCAAGCTCTAATATATATTAATGAAATACCTATTTTTAAAATTTGCACAAAATTAGTCTAGAGAGTTCTAATTGACTTGAGCTAGCTAGCTTGATCTTGATTGAATGAAGCCGGATTTTTATATGATCCAAGGCATTTATTTTTAGCAAGTTTAGTGCTTCCAATTCTTTTGAGATTCTACACTTCATTTCTAACTAATGTGTTAACAAGTTCATGCACTATTTATTTATATTTTAATCCATATATTAATTATAAATTATTTTCGTTCTTTTTCTCTTTTTATTTTTAAAAGTGTCGTCGGTTTGTCTATCGTCGTATAATTTTTTTTCTGAATAAATATCTTTTTCGAATTATGTGAATGATCAGAAAAAGAGATTAACCGGGAAAGACGGATATATGACAAAACCGACAAATAAGATAAATAAATGTGGAGAGTTTACGTGCGATAAACTTCACAAGGATAGGTCAAGCATGTCCACCTAAATAAGGTCAGGCGAAAACACCTTGAACCAATATCCAAGAAAGAATGACTATGTAGACCACGCACAACCAGAGATTCAGGTATATTTGTATGTCTTGGGGTCTAGAGTGCTTCCAAGAGAACATATCCCACTTGATTAATTACATATTGGGGGCTGCCCAAGAATACTGGAGATCCAAAGGAGTTTTGATTACATTGGTAGTGACGACTAACTATCAAAGGATGGTTATCTCGCTGGGGAATGTTCTGATACTTTCAAAGCTTTTGCAAAGCTATGGGAAAGAGAGTGACTAGAAAATCTCGCTGGGGAATGTTTTGATTACTTACGTGGGTAATGGACACATCGCATACAGAGTCTGTGAAATAACTGATTCATCATGACAGAAAATCTCAATACGTTAAATTACATTTGAGCTATAAGGATAAATGTCAAATCATTGTATCCCAAATGGGTGGTAGTTAATCGACAATCAGACCGTCGAGATAATACAAATACCAATGAGAGGGAAATAAGTGATAGGGCTTTGTAGGGGTAGTCAAAAGAAGGGAATAATATTCCTTCGAAGATTGAGGTTACTGAGTCAGGGTACCACAGACCCATCATTCCGGCTACTAGGACATTAAGGCTCTGCTTGGCGCAGTTGCAGCTTCTCAGCTTTTCAGCTGCAGCTGCGCTGCCCCAGAAAACTGCTGCGGGAAAGCTGGTTGCATGTTTGTTGCAGTTGTGTGAGAACAACTGTGGGGTAGCTATTTCTGGAAAAATGACCATTCTGCCCCTGTATAGTGAAGCTATTTAAAACAGAACTATGACATCAATATATTTGATAATTTTGAAGCAGAAATTTATTTTAAAACATAATAAAAGTACTAATAAACCACTCACTTAATAGTGAATATCAAAAGTGCTAAAAAAAAAACTAATAAAATTACAAACATTTTTATTTACAAAACTAACACCCAGGTGATTTTTTTTAAATGCTAAAGAAGAAAAAAGCTACTGATAATGCACAGGGAATATTTGCAAAAACAAATATTTATTATGCTAATCCTTAACAGTTAGACAAAAGGCAAACCGTGCTGATGTGAAAATGATAGTATTAACTTTCATTGCAAATAGTTCTCATAATGCCACCAGATTTATTTGATCTGGATCGCATTAGTACTTGAATTAAGTTGCAGAAGTAGCTTAACAGCCCCCATAGAGTTACTTAAGGTAAAATTACAAGGAAAAGAACAACAAACAAAGTGAGGGGAACAACTTGCAAATTTCAGATTACAGATAATTAAGAACTCAATATTAATATATCTTCAAGATCCGAACAATGGAAAGTCAAAAGGGCTTAACAATCAAAGAAATTGAAAGCATTAAAATTGTTATCAGCTGATTTCACAGAAAATGTGTAGTATAAATGGATCCTTCTCAGATGCTGATATCAGCTGATTTCACAGAGATGTGCCCAATTGGCTTGCAACAATTAAATGAAATGTATTTGTTATTTTGACTCTCAATTATTGAACTAAGGTAAAAGGACATTTTTGTAATGTGGCACCGCTCACCTAACAAATCTCACCTACCGCTCACCTACCGTTCACCTACCGCTCACATACCTCCCACCTACCATTCTCTTGCTCCTATAAATAGAGAGGGTGTGGGGCTTAGGAGAGAAAGGGAAGAGATCTATGTATAAACTATGTATAACCACAAAAGATGATAGAATAGCTAGAGAGCTAGAGAGGAGGAGAGCATCTTGAGGTCTTGTATCAATGTGTCACTTGAGAGGGAGGTCATAGAAGGAAGATGATGACTCATCTCTATGTACAAGCTATGTATTCTCCATTTCTTTTGCCTTAGTGAACTATTTGATTGATTCCCTCCCGTGAACATAGATCCAATTGGATTGAACCACGTGAACGATCTGTGTTTGCTTGTGTTCTTTGCGTCTCATTTATATGTCAGGAAGTATATATCTCACAATAATTGACGTCGTTTGTAGGAAGATCCATACTTCTTAGCTAGAGGTGTCCACGTAAAGGTGTTCGCGGCCAGCGACGAAGAAGAGGAGTTCGGCATTCACAAACAGAGGAGCAAGCAGATCGCGTCACAGGCAGCCAAATCGCGCAAATTCTGTGAGCAGTGGAAGCTTTAATTGACTGGATTAGCACCGCAGGTTTTGCGGTTCGGCGAGATGGAGGAGGAACTGTTCGCGAAGGAGTAGAGGAAGGCGGGTAGTTCGGTCCGGGAAGGGGCAGATCTCGCGAAGGAGGAAGATTTCCGTGATAGCTCTCGGAATTCAGTAGGTGCTCAGCAAAGCAGATTTTAGACGTTATTGGGGATCAAGCCATAATAATGGGTTCCGCCAAATTCGACATCGAAAAATTCAACGGTAATAATGATTTTGGTCTATGGAGAGTAAAGATGAGAGCTCTATTGGTTCAGCAGGGTGTTGCAGAAGCCTTGCAAGGGTCGGCGACATTGCCGGCTGACATGACCGAGAAGGAGAAGATCGGCATACTGGACAAGTCCCATAGTTTGATAATCCTGAGCTTGGGTGACAAAGTTCTGAGGGAGGTGTCGAGGGAGACAACGACTCAAGCACCTTGGGCCAAGCTCGAGGTACTCTGCCTGACAAAGTCTCTAGCTAACAGACTCTTTCTGAAGCAGCTCTTATACTCCTTCAAAATGCATAAAGAAAAACCTGTCTCAGAGCAGATTGACGAGTTCAACAAGATCATCGACGATCTCGAGAACATCGACGTCAAGATGGACGATGAGGATAAGGTATTACCGTTGTTAAACTCTATTCCCAAGAGCTACGAGCATTTCAAGGATGTGATGCTCTATAGAAGGGTGCAGACTATTACTCTGGAGAAGGTTCAATCTCTTATTAGAGCTAAAGAACTCCAGAAGAAGCACAACATGAAAGAGGAAACCAGTGGAGATAGTCTGACGGTTAGAGGAAGATCGAGCAAGAATGACTTCAAAAGTGATCAGAGCAGATCAAAGTCCAGAAGGAAGGGCAGAGTCAGTTTTTTAAGAGATCTAAAAAGTGTTACCACTACCACAAGGAAGGTCGCTTTAGAAGGAACTGTCCGGATAGAAAAAGAAAAGTTTTCAGGAGAAGCCAGAGATTCTGGAGAGGCAAGCGTAGCCTCAGATGATTATGATTCAGCTGAAGCCCTGATGATCACAAAATCTAAATCCAGTAAGGAGTGGATCCTTGACTCAGGGTGTTCTTTCCACATGTGTCCTCACAAAGATTGGTTTGAGACACTGCAACAGGAGAGTTGTTCTACTGGGAGGCAATAAAGCTCACATGGTTGTCAGAAGTGGATCAATCAGGTTAAGGATGTTTGATGGAGTTGAACGAGTACTGAAAAATGTCAGGTACGTACCAGAGCTCAAAACAAATCTAATTTCATTAGGTACGTTGGAGTCAAGCGGATGCTCGTTCAAGGCAGAGAATGGCTGCATCAGAGTAACCAAAGGCTCTCGTGTCGTCATACAAGGAGTAAGAAAAAAGGGGTTGTACTCTCTTATCGGAAGAACTGTGATTGCTAAGTCCATGTACTGTTTGGACCTAGGAACCTCAAGCAAAGGCTGAGGGCCTCTTAGGGGCCAGGTGGAAGGAATCTTTGTTTCGAAGCTTCTCAATTGAGGGTGAAGGTGGAGAATTGTTATTTTGACCTCCAATTATTGAACTAAGGTAAAAGGGCATTTTTGTAATGTGGTACCGCTCACTTACCACATCTCACCTACCGCTCACCTACCGTTTACCTACCGCTCACCTACCTCCCACCTACCACTCTCTTGCTCCTATAAATAGAGAGGGTGTGAGGCTTAGGAGAGAAATAGAAGAGATCTTAAGCTACCACAAAAGAGGAGAGAATAACTAGAGATCTAGAGAGGAGGAGAGCATCTTGAGGCTTTGTATCAAGGTGTCGCTTGAGAGGGAGGTCATAGAAGGAAGATGAGGGCTCATCTCTATGTATAGCTTGTATTCTCCATTTCTTTTGCCTTAGTGAACTATTTGATTGATTCCCTTCCGTGGAGTTGATCCAGTTGGATTGAACCACGTAAACGATCTGTGTTTGCTTGTGTTCTTTGCGTCTCATTTCTATGCCAGGAAGTAATATCTCACAACAGTGTTTATGCTGCACGAGAATGAATTGCATTTTTATATCAAGTACTGTTTAGTTGCTCAATAGATACCATAAGGTTCCCAGTTATCTCTTTCTCCGGATGGTGGAAATGAAGAGATTGGAGATGACATTGTGTGCTCTGATTGCAGATGTATTAATTTTTATGATGAATTCTTTGATGTAGTATCGACTGATAAGGCCTTATTGATAAGAACAAAAGAAGAGTAGTTGCAGCGGCCCTTGAATCGAAAAAGAAGGCGAGGAAGAAGAAGAAGGTGTGGAGCTCATCCCTGGTCGAGGAAGAAGAAGGTGTAGGGTCTGTTCATGGTCGAGGAAGAAGAAGGTGCGGGATCGTGGGAGAGATGGCGAAACGGCGCACAACAGGCGAAACACTAGACTGCTCTGCTTCTTTGCGCGAAGAGGAGGGGCAAACTGGAATATTGGCGGGGCGAAAGCTGGGGCCGCAGGGTCGATCCCTCGGCCGGCTTTCTGCCCACTTCAGCATCTTGTGGACGCGAAGCTGCAAATCAAACGAGAACATATCGCAGTTTGGGGCCACGACGCGCTAAAAATGCTGCCCTAAACAAAGCCTAAGTCTATCTAGTTATGAAGTTAGTCGACCCAACACGTCCAGAGATCCCCGGTCAGCAATCCGTGAATTGCGTCATTCAAAGGGATCTCGGTAGTCCTAAGTTCAATGTAAGGAAATATTATCCGATGACTATTAGGTGGAGCTCCAAGAGTTAGGATTATTCTCGCTGAATTGATAATGATGCCGCTGGAAAAGAGGAGAAAGTGAGGTTCAACAATAAAGCTGGAAATGCTCTCAACAAAAGGATTTATACTCTGTCTGGGCCTATGAGTCTTCTAACGACTTAGGTGTACTAGACAACCTCTTTTGTAGAGGTATTCCCCTCGGGACATGCAAATGATGCAATTATCTAAAGTAGCTCTTAGATATTGTAGAGCCCTTATTACATGACATGTGTTATGTCATTGCAATGCAACCCGCTTTGAAACCAACCCAAAGATCATACAAGAAAGTAAAAGACGAATTTAAAAAAATCACGAATCTTTTAATCCTAAATTTTAATTCATCTTAAATCTTTTATTAGGATTTTTATATATTAAACTATTCAATTTTAAGGTCTTAGAGAGCCTAAATTACAATTTTTGTGACATCCCATATAAACAAAAAAAAACAAGAAAAAATATCCAAGCGTGCAAGCACGAAATAGAAAGTAAAAGCACTCCAAAAAATATAAAAGATGCCAATGCTGCTGGGTTAACGACATATCCCAAATAAGACAGGAAATGAAGTCGAACTCTGCATTTACATGCTCAATTCTAGATTTATACAAAAAAAAATATAGAATTCAGACTAATGGTATGGAACACGAGCTGTCGCTCCAAGTTTTCGTTACAAGGGTTGATGTGTTGTCTGCATCGAAACCGTGCTCGTACCTTATTTTTGTTACAGACTCAACTTAGTGACTCTATCAAATACATTTGAAAGAGTAAATAAAAACTTGAGCTACATGGAAACATCGTTAGTGAGAAAACCAACAAACATGCAACGTATACTGAGCTGTCCTAATTTATTGGGGAAACTACATGGCACCTGCAAACAAGAGATTAGTAGAAATCATTACGTGCTCCCCCTTAATAATACCTATATGTGCACATATATAGACATGACTCCCTACAGAAAAACACTCTAATATACTGTCATGCATATCAAGCAAACCAAAAAGCACAAAAGTGACACATGATCAGACCAAACAAGCCAACAAAAAACTATAGCTAAAGGCGTCGAAAGGGCTAACTAGCATCCTAGTCCTAGCGTAGCACAACATCTAACAAAAAGTATTCTAACCAACATCTAAGTGTAGGGTAAGTCTCCAGGTATGTTTGACTTTGACAAGGTCACATAAAGATCTAAGAGAACTAAAGAGTGTTACTAATGATGGATTTTGAAAAGATTGTCTTACGTATGACCTAGTTTGCTACATGCAAAAATTTAAAATTATGGTGAATGTAATAAGTAGAAGAATATATATATATATATATATATATANTATATGTACTTTTCTCTTTAATATATCAGCCTTTCAGTTTTTAATATATATATATATATATATATATATATATATATATATATATATTAGTTTTAAAATAAGGGCCATTAAATGTGTTTTAAAGTAAGGGTCATTAAATGTGAGCCCATAACTTACAAGGTGACACGAGTTAGATCCATTAGATCCTTAGCGCAGTCATACTCTTGTCAATCCTAATGCTTTAACTCACATTGCTCGTCAGGATTGACCTGACAAGCAATGCTCACTAAGGCATTGTGACCAACACAATGTTACTCACCTATCGAGCATGAATCACTATTCATGCATGCATATAAATACAATTGCAACCAATCATGCGGTAGAAGTGGTGACGGTAAGTGTGTCACATAGGTAGTAACTCAGAAAGATGGGTGTGTTGTGGAGCTAATGATTCATAAGGGTGGGCGTGCAATGGAGGAGCCACCCAGAAAGGTATGCATGGTGGCAACAACCCAACAGATGTGGGTGTCCTAGAGACAATAACCTGACTGATGGGTGTGTCGTAGAGCTAGTGACCTGAAAGGTTGGGCTTGTAATGGGGGATGCAGCCTGACAGATGGGTGTGCGTTGGAGTTAGTGACATGAAAGGGTTGAAGTATCATGACGAAAATAGTCTAAAGGATATGTGTGTCATGGAGGCAGTGACTCAAAAGAGTGGGCGTTTCGTTAAGGCAACGACCTAGCGGATGTGTGTGTTGTGGAGGCAGTGACCCGAAAGGGTGGGTGTGTTGTAGAGGCAGTGACCCGAGTGTGTCATCGTGGCAGCGACCCGATGGATGTTTGTGCCATGAAGGTAGTGACCCGAAATGGTTGGCATCTCGTAAGTGACTTAACGAATGTGTGTGACATGGAGGCAGCAACCTCAAAGGGTGGGCATGTTGTGGAGACAACGTCTCAAAGAATGGGTGTGTTGTGGAGGCAATGCCCTAAAAGGGTGATCATCCTCGCTGTTGAGAATCATACAAGTGGGGTTAGTGTATGAAGAAACACTCAATATACAACTAAGACATGTGATAATGATTATGCAAGCAATTTTGCAAGATATATAGTAAGAGAAGTATCGTGTTTAGTTGCTTAGGGTATAAGACACCACTAGGGAGAATTACATCTTGCTCCAATAACGACCATACACACATGCAAATGACAAGAATAGACAAGGTATAGTGTACCATGCAAGCAAGTAATCAACCACTAATGTACATGCAAAACATGAACTATGCAAGTCATCATTCGATCGGGTCACGACAGCTGATTTGATCCAAGTGATCGGTTTCCCTGACCAGGGTGGCGAGTTGAGCCAAGATGATCAATCAACTGTGTCGGGGCAGCCAATTGGACCAAAAAGGACGATCGACTAGGCTAGAGCTGCCTATTAAGGCAATGTCCTAAGATGACTGGGCCAGGAAGGCTGGTTGGGGTAAAAAAGTGATGTCGACCGGGTAGGGGCGGCCGATCAAGGAAAAAAGTGATGTCGACTGGGCCAGAGCTAGCGGTTGAGGAAAAAGTGATGTCGATCGAGTTGGGAGTAGAAAGTGATTCCAACCAAACCGGTATAGCTGGTCGAGACAAGTGATGCCGACCGGGCAGGAGCGACTGATCCAGACAGAAAGTGATGTCGATCGAGCTGGAGCGGCTTGTCAATCAGACTAGGGCAGTCGGTCGAGGCAGAAAGTGATGCTGACTTAGTCGGGGCTTCTGATCTAGGCAAATGTGATGCTGGCCTGGCTGGGGTGGTCGGGGGAGTTAAGAAAGTGATGTCGACCGAGCCGAAGTGGACATTTGAGGCAGAAATTGATGTCGATCTGACTAGGGTGACCGGTCGCGATAGAAAGTGATGTAGATCGGAATGGGCCAACCGGTCAAGACAAAAGTTTGATGCATGAAATGCATCATGATTTTGTGCAACTGATCACAAATAATAATGAGACATACTCGTGCTAACGATCTCACAAAGGCACCTAAGATTTAGCAATTGTATGTGCAATATAGCTGCCTCCTACTTTGACAAGGTGTGTGAGGAGTTTCACCTCTGAGTCTCCAAAAGGGGAACTCTCCACGATGTTGTGGAATGGGCTTGCTACAAAGTTCCACCCATTTCACAACTCCTCATGATTTTGCAAGGTGAGCCAGCTACAAAGATTTTCTCACTTTACAAAATTCAAACATCCCAACCCTTCTAAGGTAGTTAGGGAATGCCAAAGCAAGGGTAAATTAGGATTCCAACCCACTAGAATTTAGGTCTATGGTTAACAACAAAAAATCGCTCGGCTTCGCACGGGGTTTTGCCACACACGTGATACCTAACCTAGGGCTACCTCTATGAAGTCAATGGCCAATCCAAGGGAGTGTGGCTAAACCGACTAGTGTCGGCAGGTCATCTCACCCATTGTGGGCTGACGGAACCACAACGCCTAGCTTAAACTTATCCAGGGCTAGCTTAAAAAGAAGAACATAAGGGTTAATGAGGTTATACTGTCACGATGGTTTCTCCATGTCTAGTGAAGTCTGGGAAGAAGTTCTCCCCTAAAAGGAGAGAGTGGGTTGTCTTCTCTCCATGTCTGGTGAAGTCTGGGAAGAAGTTCTCCCCTAAAAGCCTTAATTTGTGTGTTGCTGGCACATTCACGAAATCATAGTGAAATGGATGTTCTCCCTAGGTGAAGTCAATGTTATGGATGTGCTCGAGCAGTCCGTTTTATCATTAAGCATCTGACTAGATTTGTCGATGGGCGAGCCAATTTAGACTAGTTTCACGGGTGGCGTGGCGAATAAGTTCTGTTGGCCCCATCGAAGCCGTTTGACAGACAAAATGTTGATCGACCTTTGCTTAAGCGACGACCAAAGTCTAGAAGGATGATCTCGGTGGCATGCCTCTCAACACGCGTTGAAGTGTGTCAAATAGATGTTTTGCTCTACTAGGATCAACACACATACCAAACAAATGGTCCATAGTGCTCGAGCAGAAATCTTGCACTCGCGACAACAAAATTGATACAAACATATAATTTTAAGCTATTTTAATAAAAAATAAAATAAAAATAAAAATAAAAAATAGAAAATAAAAGGGATCCCTAATGACCCCTTATTTTAAGTCGTATTACATGTTAAAAATGATACCAATAATTTTTAAAAAAAATGAAAGAGTATCAATGATATTGGAAATCCAAATTCATGGTCAACCAAGCATCAAATAAAATAATGATTCATTTATTAAATTAAGCTATTTTGAGAAATCAAATTTATTTTATTTTATTCAGTTATACTCTTTTAATAATATGGTTTTCACTTCAAAGAATTCTAAAAAAAATTAGTAGCTTAAATGAACTATTTGTTTGCTTATTCATAAAAAAATGATTAAAAATTATATTCACGTCACTTATTCTTGTACTTTCTCAAATTGTATGCTTATTTTATGAAAACATATTTGTTACTTCGCCGCAATTTATCAACTAGAAAATTATTTCATTCGTCCATGTGACCGCCGGTACATTAAATTCGATAAAGTGACTTTAATAAAAAAGACTTTTTGATGTAGTTTCTTGGGGCAGCGCAGTTGTAATTGAAAAAATCATCAACCTCAACTGCATCAAACAATACCTAAACGAACATTAAAACTCCTGCTACTAGTTGCAAGTTTGTCTATAAGGGCATGTTTGGGGCAGCTTAAATGTGCGGCAGCGTTTTTAAAAACGCCGCCTTAGTGTTTGTTTTTCGTGTTTTACCCAAGTTTCACAAAACGACGTTTTTATGTTTGTATTACGCGCGGACCGCGGGTATATTCCCGCAATTGGCGTTTGGGCTCCAATCTTTTACTTCGCTACCATCGCAACTCTTTCCCCGCAGCCGACCTTCCTCCGACCTCTTGGCGTCGTCCTGCCTCCGAAGTCGCTCCACAAGTATCCCTTTCTCCTCGCTCCGCTCCTCACTCCTTTCTCCCATTTTGCGGAGAGATTTCAGACGATCCATGTGTTCTATGTGGTGAATATGGAAGTGTTTTGTGGCAAAAACCAAAATCCAGTTTTGGAGAAGCAAGTATTGCCGGTAAAATGTAGATCCACTGCTATTGTGAAATGTTTGAAGCATCGAGAGGGTTTCCTTCTCCATTCCTCGTCCCTAACCTTTCTTCGAAATGCCAAATGTTTTATTGTTATTTACCGAAATTTTTTACGTGTTTTGTTCGTATGGTGTCCATGCTATTCAAAATTTGAGACATCTTGCTGTGCGTTTCACTCATATTCGAAGATCTATAAGCAGACTTCATTATCTGCAGTTCATAATCTATAAGATGGTATTTTTGGGGTTTTCTTGCCCGGAAATGACAGTGATACAATTACTTGCATTTATCAAACAATATATTTTAAAGTGTACATGTCATTGGGAATTATATCAAGTTAATATTCTATGCTCTCTAGAATTGATAGTTGGCATATGTAGTCTCTGTTTTGGATGGATTGTTGGTAGAAGGGGTGTATGTAAATATATGCACGATGGATAGTTGGCAGATGTTTTATTTTTAATGTTCCCTTTACCAAGTTTTATTTAGGAGCCCCATATATGCCTACAAAAATCTTTTCAGAGATATTTGAAGAGGGTATAAGAAATGATTATTTTTGGGTTTAACGTTGTTCCCATATCTTAACTCCAATCAAGTTTAGAGGGTTGCATATCTATAGAGCTTTGTTGAACATGATATAATTGGATAGTTATTGTTAGCTCTTACTATTACCCAATGGTGTGGGAAAAAATAATTTTACAAGTTATGCTCTCGTCCTATATTCCTTTTTTTTGGTGATGGATAAATATCAAAGCTGCAATTTTATTGTGCAATGCTTCTTCCTTTAAATGTTTACTTTGATCCATATGGATCTTGAGTTGGTGTTCTTTGCTACTAGTTAATGATTTTGTGACATCCGATATCATATAAGGAACTTGATATTATCATTTCATACTACTTGTGATTCTAGAGCATAGCGTATGGTTTCATTAGCGAGAAAAAGAAAAGATTTCATATATGATGGTTATATTAAAAGCACATTCTTGTTTCACCAATATACCAATATATATTTTAATTCATAATCATTGTGCATTTTTTTTACATATGCAAATTCTATGTTTTTCTTGCATGCAGTTAAATTTACATGCATGTAGTCTATGTATCGTTGCCATTGTCTAACAATAATTTTTATCTTGTTTAAAAATCTATCTTTTTTCCAGATTTTATATTATGGTTGAAAGATAAATTAATCAAATCCGCATTGTCGCTCTCACCCTTATATTGCTACACCATTACTACAATGCATATGCTGATCGAAACCCATGCATGACGTCCGGTAATATTGGAGATAGATGGATCCGAGAGTTACTACGTGATCACCTGACACGTTTTGCAAATATGTTTTAACAACTTCTAAAAGTAATCTAAACTAACTTACTTTATTTAGGGATGTTAATATTTATATAAAAAACATGTGATAAATTTCAGAGAGTAGACAATATCTCTAAAAGGAATGAAAACACCATTAACTTCCCTTCTAGAAGTTTCATTGAATTTGCCCAAATTTTGAAGTGGTGTTTGAAACAACCCTTGATTATTTTCAGAGATCTATTAAAATGGAAAAAGATTTAACAAAAAAGAGGACTTTTTGGCAACATATTAAGGTTTTAGGATGTCCCACTTTTGTGTTTAAGTATATGTTTTAGTGTGTTTTTTTTGTAAGAGTAAGAGTTTGGAGAATAGATCTCTAAAAATAACCAAGGGTTGCTTCAAACACCCCTTCAAAATTTGGCCAAAATAAAGATTAACTTCTTGAAGGGAAGTTACTGGCGTTTTCATTCCTTTTAGAGATATTGTCTACTCTCTGAAATCTATCACATGTTTTTATATAAATATTAACATCCCTAAATAAAGTTGAGGCAATTTCTTACTTATGATGATGTTAAGTTTATTTCTAGCATTAACATAAATGAGGCGAAGTGTGCACTCTTAAGATCAAATGTAATTTTTGATATGATTTCCAATATAATTTTTATTTCTTTTCAATCTTTTGAAGGAGAAATTCTCAAGTGGATATGGATGAAATGACAAAATTAATTTTCCATGACCTCCTAAATGAGCTTCGGACCCTTCACGGACTGCAAGGTTCATCAAGAACAAGATCTAGAGAGGTGTTGGCAATAACACTTCACATTTTGTCTCAGAATGAATCGATTAGAGGAGTTATGGAACAATTTCAACATTCCTCAGAAACTATAAGTAGATATTTCTCAGTTGGGTTGAATGTACTAGTGAGTTTGGCACGTCAAATAGTCAAATTAGAGGACCCAACAGTCAAGTTCATCCCCACACATATTGCAAATGACCCTCGTTATATGTCGTTCTTTAAGGTGCTTCCCTAATTTAAATTTTATGATGTATGATTTTCTTATTGATAAATTCGTTCATCACAAGATTGTATCGAAGCTATTGATGGAACACATGTCGACGCACGTCTTTCTGGCACAGAGAAAATTGCATACATTGGACGGTGCAGATCACCAACTCAAATGTAATGGGTGTTTGTGATTTCAACATGTGTTTCACATATGTGATGGATGGATGGGAATGTAGCACACACGACAGCCGTGTTTTCAAGTTTGCTGCTAGCAACAGAAAATATCGTTTCTCTTATCCACCACCAGGTATGACAGTCGTGTTTAGCTTTCGGCCATCCTAATTTCTTTAAAATTTATAAATAACAGAAAACCTTACACAGAGAAGTACTACTTAGTAGATGTCGGGTATCCTTTACAAAAGAGATATTTGAAGTCATATCCAGATACAAAATATCATATACTTGATTTCGAGAGATCGAGCGAAGTTGCACGAGGAAAGAAAGAAATTTTTAACAAAAGGCATTCATCCTTGCGTGGTGTGATCGAGGGATCGTTCGGGGTTTGGAAGAAGAAATGGGTAATTCTACATGATATGCCAACTTATCCATTTCCAAAACAAGTCCATATTGTAGTGGTCATAATGACACTACACAACTTCATTAGACGATATCATTCAGGTCAGATGCAGAGTTTGTCGTTATAGAAGAAGATTCATTGCAAATACCACCTGAGGCATTTGAATACTACGTTGGACGTACATCCCACAAATCCATCTTGATTCACTAGAATCACAAACCCCAGATGGAGAAGGTGCTTCAGAGATGGTGGCTTTGAGAGAGCAAATAGCAAATGCATAAGCTTAGCCATTTAGATTAGATTACATATTATGTGTTTCAATTATGTTTTGCAAACGTAAAATGTCTGTCTAGTTGCATATTTTTTTGGGAGTATTGAACAATACTATGTTGTTCTCTATTTCTTCAATGATTTGCAGTATGAAAACATATTATTTAGCTTCACCAATTTTGGAATATTTTATAAGCCTAGCCTCTAATGCTGTATATGGAGATTTTCATGAGCTATTTTCATTTTTAATAGCTTCACCAATTTCGGCCAAAACTATATCCATGAGCTATATTCATTCTCTAATGCTTCATATAGAGATCTTCAATGTATATGCTCACATGACCTGCTGTTGGTTTCTTGGGTTCTCCATATTTTGGCCAAAACTATATATTGTTGCTTTTAATATTTTGGAAGCCTACGGGATTTAGGAAGCCTGTGGGATTTTATTATCTTTGGATGATGCCTGCAGAATTCTCAAAATGTGTGTATGCAGCTTGGATGACCCACCTTATGGGCAACTGCTGCTTTGCTGAATGAGAATCTGTTGGAGGTTGTGTTCAATGTATGGAATGAATATGATGATGAAAATGATTTTGGAAAATGGATCTGGAACATAGTTCTGGACTTGGTTCTTGACTTGCAAAGCGGTTCCTAGCATCTCCTTGAGTCTATAAAAGTCTGAGGTCACTAACTAGTGCTTGAAGCTCCTACTAATGTAGAGTTTGTGAAGGGATTAATGTACCCGTACTTCTAAATTTGTAGAGCAACTTTTTTCATGACTAGCTGCATCTTAAGCACTATTACGTAGCACAATATGTAGAAAAATTTGGGCCATTTACATACATAAGCATAATTTTTTTTTTTGTAATTACATATCTTACACCTAAACATTCATATTTACATGCATATTGAATTGTTAAATCTAAAAAGCCATATGTAGATACATGTTTTACACTCAAGTCTTCAATAAAACTAACACTTAAATGGTAGTTCCTTTTTTTCAGCTGAATGGTAGCTACTTATGTTTCAGGTGGAAGAATCCCTGCCCTCTTAAATTATGTTTTCCATGCATTTATTGGGGTCAAATTCTGTAAATTGACGAGGCATGTTGGTTTGCATAAGATGAGGCTCATATGTGCAATGTGTTTCTGATTATTGGAATACATGATGTGTGGGAGAGATGTTTTATTTAAGTTCTTTCAATGAAGTACATTGGTTGCTTCAATTGCTATGCAGACAGTACAATGTTTGCTTTAAAATGATGAGCTATTATTTTGTTATGTTTGAGCTATTAAAGTGGAGTACATTGCAGCTCGGATGGCCCTTCTTTTTGGGCAACTGCTGCTTATTGGTGGTAGCTTTAAAAATGAGAATGTTGTTAGGGACAGGAAAAGCATGCTCTATTTTTTTTTCTAATATATGATGTTCTTAAGCTAATGGTCTTGTGTATATTTTCTTCAAATTACTTACTTTAATCATGGTTATAACATGGAAAAGTAGAAGTTTTTTACATCTGCATCACCTTTTTAGCATGGAAAACTATAAGCATGGTTTAGCACATAGTTATTATATTGAATGGAGAAGGTGTTATGCATAAATACAAAAGAATTATAGAAGCACGGTTGGGGGTTTGCTTTAACTGAGGAGATACACTTCATTGGTCGAACAGTTGGGTTGACATTCAATTGGCAACATAATATGTCGATAAGGGTGCCTAACATTTCAACGCTCAGTTAGAAAAAAATGTTATGATGTTCCAAGAGTTTGGATCAACAAGTATATGCGCCTTCTAAATTATCACTAATTATAAAAAAATTTACCTGGTTCATTTTGGGAAGCAAGAATCTTAGTAGTGACTTCAACGATCTTGAGACCTCCCTCTAGCTGATTATGAATGTCAAATGGCGCTTATTCCATTTTATTGACTGTCCAGAGGTAGGATTCCTGAGACTGATCCAAATTGCCTCGAACAGTATTTACCTCCCAATTGAAGAATGTGTGTGAAAACTTACCGCAACATGGTAGGTGGAGACCATAGCTTTGAAGTTGTTTAAAAGTGGGCAACTGAAGATTGTGTTATAAGTGGGTGGTGCATCAACCAACAATAATTATTCCATGTTACTGAATTGGTTGTCCCCTTCCCCCCAAGTGACTTATAGCCTGATTATTCCCAAGGCTTCCTTTCATTTACCAAATAAAACCATAGAGTGGGTTGGAGGCACCACCAGTAGGTCGACCAATATGTGCATTTTATTAAAGGTTGACTTGAACAAAATGTTTCCTGACCCGTTTAAACCAAAATACTAGCCACCTAGTAGTTTTTAATCATCATCGTGGCCACAACAAAATCATTGTAGGAATTCCACATCAGAGGAAAAGCCTTGTCAATAAATATAATCGGGGGGATTAGGCTTTTATTTTAGACCTACAGTATACTAGCGGTACAAAGTTCCCTTCCAGGCCTCTTGTGATTGGCTTGTCGGATCGATCCTACTCATAAGAGTCCAATGATTGGCTTGTCAATAAATATAATATGGATAACATTGGCTCGATGAGCTCATAAGAGTCCTCTTCTACTGAGGCTTTCCCTTGCCTTTGGATTAGTGCCCTTAGAGCCATGTACACTTTGATTTTCCCAGCCTAAGTCAAATCATTGACCAAGCTTTGAACGTGTCTACCTTCCTCCGTGTGATGGTCATTATCCTTGTGATATTTATAAAACTTTTTTGTGCTCTAGAGAAAAGCTCTGGTTCTCATTGATGGAGCATTTTTTGAAGCATACTTTATCTTGTATGTTCACAAAATTTATCATTGAAACCCTTAACTGAATGGGTTTTAATGTTTTCTCAATTGTCCAATGATTAATCATTTGACCAAATCTATATTCATCTTTGAGTCATGGGATGTCCTTCGACACCACCTATTATCTCGTGAGGCCCTTTTCTGCGAGCAACTGTCAGATTGCACAGCTTTTTAGTAAGGCGGGTGAACATACTCCTCCACCATGATGTGGTGGTTGGCTAACTCTTGCTAAGGGTTCATTTAGGCTATCAAGTTATCATAAACCAAGAAAATATTTGAATCGTATGCTCCCCTAGGTCAAGGCAGCCCATGCTACCATGAGCTTCAAATTCTACACATATAGCATTTTTTTATGGAACTGAGAGACATATGAATGAAGTTTTTTGTTTGGCCCTTGCTTGATGTGCCCAGCACCTGTAAATTCTTACAGAGCTTTTGGGTGCAGACAAACTGCGCCCTAAACAACTTGTTGAAGTCCTCAAAGTAGGTGATTACTCTTATTGGGAGGCCTTTAAACCATTTGAGGGTGAGTCCCTTAGACTGGTGTAAAATAACCAACACTTAAGAGCGTTAGAGATTTTGAGAAGACAGACGAGCAACTCAAAGAAAGCAATTTGTTCTATTAGATCACTTTGACACTTGTAGGATTTCGAGAGTATTAGGAAGGTGCTCCACAGGGTGCCCTTCTGTCATCTTTGTGAACACTTTTGTAATCGGCAGAGGGAGCTGGTCATGAATTGTTGTCCCTTGAATTTGGTGCCTTCAATTCCTTCGTTCTACTGTGCATCCATTCGGTCAGCTTCGAGCTCCGACCAGAGGAAATGACGCTTGGGGTTTACATCTTTTGGTTATCTTAATATACCGTCCCTTGGTGTTCAAAAGCGAGACCTGTTGAATTTCTTCGAGATTTTTGTGGTATGCACAGTATATAATCGGGCACAACCCAAACATTATTTTAAACTTGAAATTAGAACTGGTCAATGGGAAGGTATTTATAAGATTTTTCTTTTAAGATGAAGGTGATATATCTAGTCTATAAAATGAAGAAGTCAATTAACATTAGGTTTAATGGAATAATGGTTACTTAATATTTATTTTTGAATATTGAAAAATATGATGTAAATTTCATTCAGAGAATGGGATTTATACCGCTTTAATTATACTAAAACTACAAAGTGAGAATATGTTAATAAACTAAAGGCATTAGTCAGTTGTCATTTATTATGGAAATTTACACAAATATGTTAATAAACTTAAGGCAATGCTCCCACACAAATATTACTTTAGTTAGGGAAATTTACATAGATACCACACAAGTCTTATGTATTTGCATATCTAACAACTAACTTTTAATATTTACATTAAAACATTTTATGCTGTAAAGTTTAGGGCTGTCAAAACGGCTCGTTGTTCGCAAACAGCTCGTGTTCGGCTTGTTCGCTAAGTTAACGAGCCGAACAACGAACAAAGATTTGTTCGTTTGTGTTGGGCTCGTTTTGGCTCAATATACCGCTCATCAACTATATCTATTTGTCTATCCATCTATATATATATATATATCTATATAT
>JXCR01149018.1:10499-24345 GCA_002079205.1 Phalaenopsis hybrid cultivar
CTGTTCCTCCAAACTGATTATTTTGTACCATTTGGATAATAGTATGTTTAAGCTCAAATTAATTAGTAGCAAAATCAGGATTTTGAATAGTCAAGTGAATTTCATCTGCCGTCGAATTAGCATAATCTTTTAAAGGCCTTCGTCGATTTTCGTTTATTTGATTATTGAAGTTATTTGCCATTTTGTTTAAGTTTTTAATTTCATTTTTCTTTTTTCTTTTTTTTTGAATTTTTTTAATAGTACACTCTAATTCTAAATTGTAAGGTACTAAACCTTTAGATCTAATATTTCGCATAAACAAATATGATAAGTAAAGAAAAATTTCTTAAAANTAGCAAAATCAGGATTTTGAATAGTCAAGTGAATTTCATCTGCTGTCGAATTAGCATAATCTTTTAAAGGCCTTCGTCGATTTTCGTTTATTTGATTATTGAAGTTATTTGCCATTTTGTTTAAGTTTTTAATTTCATTTTTCTTTTTTTCTTTTTTTTTGAATTTTTCTAATAGTACACTCTAATTCTGAATCGTAAGGTACTAAACCTTTAGATCTAATATTTCGCATAAACAAATATGATAAGTAAAGAAAAATTTCTTAAAAATAATTCTTAAAGAAAAATATATTTTCTTTTTGGATTTTTGATTTTTTTTAAATTTTTTTTTATATTTTGTATAATTATCTCTAAATTTCATAATTTACCAAATCTATTTAATTTTCCGTTACCTTTCCCAGCAACGGTGCCAAAAACTTGATCTCGGTGAAATATAGTTGTGTAAAAATTATATAGTTGACTCCGCTATGCAACGGTGCCAAAAGCTTGATGCAATNTTTTTTTTATATTTTGTATAATTATCTCTAAATTTCCTAATTTACCAAATCTATTTAATTTTCCGTTACCTTCCCAGCAACGGTGCCAAAAACTTGATCCCGGTGAAATATAGTTGTGTAAAAATTATATAGTTGACTCCGCTATGCAACGGTGCCAAAAGCTTGATGCAATATTTTATAAATTATAAATTTATGAAATTAATGTTGGGATTCTACGCAAGTATAAGTATCGCTATCAAGTAATAAAGGACTCTATTTAAGCCCCAAATATCGATCCCACAGAGAAGGTTTAAATTTAAAATGATAAATTTCCTAAGAAATTCAAAGAAAGTCAAAACAAAATTGTTGTCACTAATTTTGAATGTTGAGTTATTATCATAACTAAATCATTTAACTAATAACAAAACTAAAATACAAAGTTTAAACAGTAACTACTAAATTANCATAAATTTCCTAGGAAATTCAAAGAAAGTCAAAACAAAATTGTTGTCACTAATTTTGAATGTTGAGATATTATCATAACTAAATCATTTAACTAATAACAAAACTAAAATACAAAGTTTAAACAGTAACTACTAAATTATTAAACTATGTTTATGTGATGAAGATTTCTTATGTGAAAAAGCATCTTTCCCACTACAATAAGGTTTTGGCAAAATGAGATGAGATAAATTGTTCAAATATATATTATGCCAAATAGGAGTTGTTTTAATTTTCTACCCTGAAACAGCATTATAGAAAATCATTGGCTAATTCCAGGTTTAGTCCCTAAATCCATAGCTAAGCTAGGAGAATAATGGCTCCCACTTCCCTTCACCTGAAGGCTAACTCTCACTTTAGTTTTTAAACACTAAGACCGAATTGGTGATTTTAGTCTGTCACCCTAAAGATTCTCCAATTCTACACTTAACAAAGAATATTTACCTATCTACTTCCCTTCACCTGAAGGCTAACTCTCGCTTTAGTTTTTAAACACTAAGACCAAATTGGGGGACCCTAAGGATTCTCCAATTCTACACCCAACAAAGAATATTTCCTTATTTATTTACACTTAATTCCATGACCAACAAATTATATTTTTTTATTTATTTGCACTTAATTCCATGAACAATATTCTCCTTCATGGAATCAAATGTGATCCTGACTCTGTTCTAGAACTCATACTTCATTTCCCGGATCATATGATTCACAATATATTTTAACAATTCAATTGGCCAAATTAAAAAGTAAATTAAGTTCAGAGTTGAAAAATCATCATAGTTTATTTTATATGTTAATATTGGCACATCCATATTATCTCTTCATTTCACCATATCTCAGAGTAGGGAGAAAGATAAAGGAAACTAATCAGACTTCATGAGATAATACAACAAAGCACAAATTTTATATATAAAAGAAAGTTCATACAACACTAATAAATAAACAACACTTATCTGAAACTCTTTCTCAAAGAAAATCCCTTGTAGCCTCTTCTAGGAAATGTAGGAAGAAGAAATCTCTCACTTTTCTCCTTCTCCAACACTCTTAGAGAAGAGTTCACACTTAATCTCACCACAAAACTCTAAATTATAAGAACAATGGACTCTAAATTATTGTGGAATGAAAAATAGAAGAATGTGTGATGTGTAGAAGGTTGAATTGGGGCGATGAGATGTCAGGAAAAGTCACTTTTCTGATCATTTTTGGCCCCAAATAAACCCTAGAGTCAGTTCTCCAATAGGTGCCTTCAAAAGCCCTTCAAAAAGCATTCAAATTCATCGAATATTCTAGAAACAGGGGATGAACTGACATTGGTGCCGTCGGCTCCAGTTTTCCACAATTTAATTTGCTGCTCTTTGTAAAACGGCGTCATCGACGCTGAACAAATTTTCAACTTCTTCATTTTTGCTCCAAATTTCATCCTTTTTGCTTTAAGTACTAAAATTCAATAACCTGGAAGAAAACATAAAAATACCTTCCATTAAAGTCAATTTCACCAAAAATGAGTATAATATATGGGTCTAAAAAAGCATATATTTTTGGCGTATCAATACACCAAAAAAATTTGTTCAATTTTAAGTATAAATTTTATGCTTAAATTTAGTGATATTGTACTTTAAGGAAAGGTGTATTCATATTTTGTTGCAAGTATATTGATTCTAGTCGTTTGGAGCAAGAAGGAAGCAAGAAGGAAGAAATTAAGAGTCAAATGATGCAGTTTTTGAAATTGAACTAGTGCCAACAGTATCAGAATACAAATAACTGATGCCAACTATGCTAGAATCCACAGAGCACATGCAGCTCCAAATTTTGGTGTTAATGGCACTAGAATTCAGTGTCAACGGTGTTATAAGTGATTATGGCCCAAAATTCATTGAATGTGGACTATCTTTGAAAGGGTGCTTAAGGAAACTCTTTATAAAATTGTCCCTACATTATAAAAAGGAGCTTTTATGTTAGAAAAGTGTGTGTGTCTATGGGGAGTCAGTTTTTGGTGAGAGTCTTGTGTCTTTTAGTGTGTGTGATGGTTGTGAGTCTTGTGTGTATGGAGAGTCTTGGAGGTAAGAGAAGATTTTCTCTATGAATTATAAGAAGAGAGGGAAAGTGAGAGATTTCTTCTTCATTACAGTTCTAAGGGAGAATTTAGTGGTATTGTAAGGAGAGCAAGAGATTCAAAGGAACTTCAAGAGATTTGCTCTATAAGGAGATTGAGATAAGTTGTGTTCTTTCCTTTCTTTGTTTTGTAAAATAGTTTTTATATATATAATCCATGTCTTTTTGTATCTTCCTCATGAATTCTGAGTTGTCTTCTTTGTCCTTATCCCTACAATGTGATATGCTTATGTGTAGAATCCATATTGTTGTGCAAGGCTTTAATTTTCATAATTATGATGATTCAAAATTTGATCGTAATTTACTTTTAATCTAGCCAATTGAATTGTAAAATTTGCTGAGAAACATACAATCTAAGAGGGCATGCTTTCTACAATAAAGTGAGAATCACATTTGATTCCATGGATGAGAATTTAGTCCATGGGGTTGAGTTCAAATAATTAGGGAAATATACTTTGTTGAGCGCATAATTGGAGATTCAAGGGTGACATACTAAATTACCCAATTTGGTCCAGGTTTTTGGAAACTAAACCGAGACGTTAGCCCTCATGCGAGGAGAATGTGAGAGCTCTAGAGTGAGAACTAGTATCCTCCCAGTCTAACAGCAAATTTAGGGACCAAACTCTGGATTAGTCGATGTTTTTTTTCACTTTTAAAGAGGTGAAAGAATAGGAATGCTCCTATTTGGCACAATACAATTTTATATAATTGAAGACAATTTTGATTGCTTCACTGATCATAGACTCATTGTAAAGAGGAAAAATACTTTTTTAAACTTGAACTCTTCATCCCAAAACATAGTTTAGTATTAGTAAATTTAACTTTGAAAGTTTAGAGATTAGTTTAGAAAACTTAGTTCCATTAGCAACATTAAACCAATTTTGATTTATTTCCTTTCATGATTTTTTATAGTTTGAATATTATGCTTTTGTGTTATTATCATAAGAATTACCACCTCCTTGTGGGATTGATACTTAGGACTCCGTTAAAGCTCTTTATTACTTGAGCAATATGTATACTTGCGTTTGCAACATAGTGACTAATTTAAATCAAAATTATAAATTAAATCACTAGAAGTGGAAACTTAATGATTTTAAAAGATAAGACTTATTATACTGAAGTAATTATTATTGTGATTCATTTGCATGTTTCCTTATTTAGTTTCCGTGTGTGTTATAGTGTTGAAAGATATTTATAGTCATACAAAATCACCACATAAATTTTTGGTGCCACTATCGGGGAGGTAAAGTTAAATTACTTTATAACTTAGAAGACTTTTTTTGAACTATAAAATTTATATTAAAGAAAATTATAGTATAATAAATATTTTTACATTCTAGTGTGACTGCTTATTTTAAATTATTTATTGTGTTTGTGTATCCATAGTTTAGGATCTAAAGGTTTAGTACTTTACGATTCAGAATTAGAAAGAATTATGAGTAAAATTAAAAAAAAGAACTTAACAAAGTGGCAAACATCTTAAATAATCAATGTATGGAAAATGAACATCAACAGAGGCAATTAAGAGACTGTTAATCCTATAGGTGATGAAATTCACTTAACTATACAAACTCTTGTTGTAGCTACTAAATCATTTGAGCTTACTTGTTATTGTCCAAATTGTATAAAATAATCAGTTTGGGGGAACACCGACTAAAGATCCTAACTTACATCTTACTAATTTTTTAGAATTGTGTGCTACATTGAAATATGACGGAGTGTCGAATGTCGTGTTCAGACTTAAACATTTTCCTTTTCCATTAAGGGATAAAGCTAATATGTAGTTAAACTCTTTAGCACCTGGATCTATCAAAACTTGGAGAGAATTGTCACAAAAATTTTTCTCTAAATATTTCACACCATCAAAAACTACTAAGCTTTGAAATGATATCACATATTTTTGTCAGTTTGAAGGAGTATCAATATATGAAGCTTGGGAACGATTTAAAGATATCCTTAGGAAGTGTCCACACCGTGTTTTACTAGATTTCTTAATAATTCAAATTTTTTATAATGGATTAGTGGGATCTCTTAGATCTATTATAGATGTTGTTGTTGGTGGATTATTAATGTCAAAAATATTTGATGAAGCATATTCTTTAATTAAAGAGATGGCTACTAATAATTTTTAATGACCCTCTGAAAGGGTAACTCCAAAGAGAGTAGTTAGTATTTATGATTCTGATGTAATATCTATTTTAGCTTCTCAAATTGCTGCAATATCAAAGAGGATAAATCAATTTAGAATGAATTTACCATATATTTTAGCTTCTCAAATAACTGCAATGTCAAACACCTCTTCTGGTTGAAGAAAATCTATTGGGACAAATGATAGATTATCAATCATCATATGAAACTTTAAATACAATAAATAACCTAACTAATAATCTTTATTTGAATTATTATAATTTTGGTAACTTAAATTTTAATAATAATAACTCTAATGCTATAAATCTGCAATGGGGGATCAATAAAGTGAACCCATTAGAAAATTCAAACAACAAGGGAAATACTAACTATAAACCATATATTTCTTCAGGTTGCAACTCACAAATTAAGGAGAAAAAATTGTCTAACTAATTACCAAGTCAAGGAGCACAATTACAAAGTCATGGAGCTGTAATTAGAAACATGGAAAACCAATAGGGACATATTACTCTTGCAGTTAGCAACAGACCTCCATGAACTCTACCTAGTAATGTCAAAATTAATCTCAATAATCAAAATAAAGAGCAAATTAAGGTTATTCAACTGAGGAGTGGAAGATAATTAGAAACAAAATTTTAAATAGAGATTGAAGTTGAGAAAGAAGGGGTATAAATTGAAAAGTCTGACGAAGATTTTCATCATGATTTATAATATCTTATTAAACCAATGAAAATTACTGTAGAAAAACCACCACCTTCATTTCCTCAAATACTGAGACAGCAAAACAGAGATAACAAATTTTTGAAATTCTTAGAAATATTAAGGAAATTAACTATGAACATTCTATTTGTTAAAGCCCTGAAACAAATGTCAAGTTATGTGAAGTTTATAAAGGATATACTTAATAAAAAAAGGAAGTTTACAGACAATGAGACATTTGCACTTAGTGAGGAGTGTAGCACAATAATTTAGAAAAAGCTTCCTGAAAAACTTAAAGATCCTGGTAGTTTTACTATTCCTTGTGCTATGGGCAAAAGATTTTTTGGAAAAACTTTATGTGATTTGGGAGCCAGTATTAATCCCATTCCTCTATCGACTTTCAGAAGGTTGGGTTTAATAAATATTTCTCCAATTACTGTAACTCTTTAATTAGTTGATTGTTCGATCACTTATCTCAATGGAGTTATAGAAGAGGTATCGGTACAAGTTGATAAATTTATCTTTCTTGGGATTTTATTATATTACATATGGAGGAAGATAAAGAAATTCCTATCATTTTAAGGAGACCATTTCTTTCTATTGGAAGAGCTTTGACAGAAAGGAGAGTTAATCATGAGAATCAATGATCAAGAAAATACATTTAATATATCAAAATTAATGTGATACCCAGTAAAAGGAAGAGATGATGAATTCTTTATAATGGAAATAAATGATTATTTAAGTAATAAATTTTTCATAAATAAATTTGAAGATAAAATTGGAGAAGAATAGTTTGAGAATGAAGATGAGGAAATAAAGCAAGATAAATATATTGAANAACGATAAACATTCCTTTTGTTGAAGCTTTGGAGCGAATGCCAAGTTATGTGAAATTTATAAAGGATATATTAAACAAGAAAAAGAAGCTTACAAATCATGAGATCATTGCACTTAGTGAAGAGTGTATTGCTATTATTCAGAAAAAGCTTCTTGAAAAATTAAAAGATCCTGGTAGTTTTACTATACCTTGTGCTATTTGTGAAAAGCTTTTTTGAAAAAGAATTATGTGATTTAAGAGTGAGTATCAATCTTATGCCTTGATCGATCTTTAAACATTTAGATTTGGGAGAGAATTGCCCTACTACTGTAACTCTTCAGTTAACTAATAAATCAATAACTTATCCAAAAGAAGTTAAAGAGGATGTATTAGTAAAAGTGGATAAATTTATTTTCCTTGTAGATTTTATAGTATTGGATATAGAGGAAGATAAAGAAATTCCTATTATTTTGGGGAGACAATTTCTTGCAACAGGGAGAGCTGTGATAGATGTGNATACTGAAATCTATTAAGTAAGAGTTCTTCACCAAAGGATTTTCTTAAAATATCTCAAAAAAATTTCAAAATTTTAGATCTCAGCAATGTGAGATAAATCCTTGGTAAAAATCAAAAATTTTTAGTTCAAAGTGTAGCTCTTACCTAGAGAAGATGAAATCCAAAGTCCCTTTGCCTTAAAATCGTCTCAAATCCAAGCAAATGTGTGCCCTAGGTGCAACAATTGGAGGTTGAAGGTGACTCAAAATGATAAAATGGTGGTTTATGGTGAAAATTGTGAATTTTAAAGGGTTAAAGGCTGTTCTCGGGACGAGGGTGCCGTCGGCGCCCATGCCAACGCCGTCAGAACTGCATGCAAAAAATTCCATTTTTCCAATTCATTTTGCAATTTTCAATTTCCTTTCTATTTTCTCTAAAGTCTTTTTAGTATTTTAATTTTTTTAAACACAATTTTTTTTATCTAGCAATAATTTACAAACAAACATTTTCACAAACAATCATTTTCACAAACAACAACAAACTAACTTTTATATATGAAAATACACTTTTACAAACATATTTTTCTAGTCACACTTTTACACATATTAAGCAAACTAAATTATAAATTAGCATCAAAATCAAGCCACAATACTAAATGTTGACACAAAATTATACACATAATCAAAGTTCAGAATTCTAAAGCAAAACAAACTAAATCAAATCCACACAATCACATTAAGTACATAAGTATTTTACACTAGTAGAGAGAGTCCAAAATCTTAAATTTTTCTGCCTCATCTTCAGTGATTTCTTCTCCTCTAATATCTCCCATGGACTGGTAAAGAACGTACAAATTGTAGAAGGGTGGGTATGAGAATTGATCAGTTGAGTTTTCTTCGATCTATCTTTTTTCCTTAAACATCAGAATCCTGCTTCAAATGTTCTAATATGATCAAAATTCTCTTTCATCCTCCAATCTAGGTAATCAAAAAGTTACTTAAGATCTCTTATTGCATTTTTAATACTGTAAAGTTCTCTTTCAATTTTTTTCAATTACTTTTCTACAGCAAGTGAACTTCCAACTGTTGGTGGCATCAATGGATTTGAAGCATGTGATGAGTAATCTTAGATAGTATCTAATGCTTCATTCCTATTCCTAACATAATTATCATCAATAGGAATCATGGGCTCCCAAGGTAATAAACCTTTTTCCCAATTTTCATATGGAACTTGAGATTGACTACAAAGTAGGAAAATTATGGAAGGATGCCCAAGTCCATAAATTAGTCCATTAATAATAATACCCATAACAGATTTAAGTATGATAGATCCTATATCAATGGATTTTTCCATTTGAATGCAATAATTCAAAATAGCAGTTTCTTTGGTGACTCTACTAATCTTCATGGGGGGAGTAATTTTACAGAAATGAAGAAATGTCATGGCTTCAATATTTGATTAAGCAATGAAGCAGAGAAACTAAGATATCCTTCATCTTGCATTTCCCAAATATCACTTTCATCCGTCAGAAAATTATAGACATCTTGCATTAAATCTCTGGTAGGGATAAAATTTGTATAATGAGAGACTGAAATGCTTTCTATCATATACAACTCATTGATTCACGCAGGAGTAAATGATATAGCCTTACCTCATACGAAGACAACTCCTTGGGCAATTCCATGTAAGTTGGCATAGAATTCCTTTACTACTAGTACAATAATTGTAGTGATAGTGTAGCACAAAACTTCCCATCACCTTTGTACAAGGATTTTATCAATTAGAGAACTTGGATTAATCAATCTGTGATTGACAAAACCTCTCTCTTTAATAATTCTCTTCTTTGTAATAACTTTGTCGTATAATCTTTGTACGTTAAAACTAATAAACTTTCTTCTATTGAAAACTCCATACCTGAAAGTATTTATGGAATTGGAGGTCATGGAATTCAAAAATAGGAAGTTTGTGGTCGTCTAAGACAGTTCTTAGGACTTTAAAACACCACCCAATGGTTATTACAAAACAAAATCCTGCTAAAGCTCGCCAAAATCCTAAACCTTCAAACTGTTATCGGCGCCGTCGGCGCTCCTGATGGCACTATCGATGCTTTGGTCTGTCTGCGGGTGTCGTCGACGCCAGAGGCCAAAAATTATGTCTTCTCATGTTTTTGATCAATTTGATTCCAAAATTTCCTCTAATACCAATATTTGCCTTAATTTATAATAAATAAAATTGTGTAGGATTATTATCTACTAATATATAAACACTTATCAAACAAAATAGGAATACATAGATATAATATTTATCTATGGGTTGCCTCCCACAAAGCACTTGGTTTAACATCGTCAGCCCAACATGTCATTTGATTAGTTGGGTTGACTTAACATTAAAGCTTTTTTAAATTGTGATTTGTTCCCTTCATAATAATGTTTCAATCGATGCCCATTAACTTTAAATATCTTTTAAATGTTATGATCTTTAACAACAACAGTTCCATAATCATAGACTTTAATCACTTTAAATGGTCTAACCATCTGAATTTCAGTTTTCTTGGAAATAACCTCAATCTTGTATTATATAATAAAAATTCTTGTCTGGGTTCAAACTTCTTTTGAAAAATCTTTCGATCATGCCATATTTTCATTTTTCTCTTTATAGATTTTTGCATTATCATATGCTTCATTTCTAATCTTCTGAAGTTCATTGAGTTGCAATAATCTTTTCTCACCAGCATCCTTTAAATTAAAATTAAATTCCTTAATAGCCCAAAATGCTTAATGCTCCAACTCTACTGGTAAGTGACATGTTTTTCTAAAAATAAGTCTAAATGGGGACATTCTTATATGAGTCTTGTAAGCAGTTTTGTATGCCCATAATGCAGTATCTAATCTAGAAGACCAATCCAATTTATAAGGATTTATAGGTTTTTCTAAAGTTTGTTCAATTTCACAATTTGATATCTCTGCTAGACCGCTAGTCTAAGAATGATAAGCAGTAGAGAATCTATGCATAATATCATATTTCTTAATCAATTTTTTGTTTCTCTTATTCCTAAAATGAGATCCTCCATCTGTAATAATTACTCTCAGCATTTCAAATCTTGTAAAAATATTTTTAATTAAAAAATTAGAAATTCTCCGAGCATCACATCTAGGTACAACAATAGCTTCAATCCATTTGGATATATGATGAACAGCAAGTAATATATATAAATTCCTAAATGAAGGCATAAATGGTCCAATAAAATCTAATCTCCACACATCAAAAATTTCAACATCTAATCTGTAATTTAGAGGTATTTCATTTCTTCTAGAAATATTTTCTACTTGTTGACATTGATCGCATGTTTTAATATATTTATTAACATCTCTAAAAAGAGTAGCCAAATAAAATCTAACTTGCAAAATTTTGTATTTAGTTCTATTCATTCTAAAATTTCCTCCAAATTTAAAATCATGGCATCTTTCAATTATCTATTGAGTTTCCTCATAAGGCACACATCTTCTAATAATTAGATCTTTACATTATTTATATAGATATGGATCATCCCAAAAATAGAATTATGAATCATATATAAATTTCTTTAATTGTGGATTTTTGATATCAGGTGGTAAAATATCACTTAAAATATAATTTACTATATTGGCATACCACAGTACATTCATTTCATCAATACTATATAATTGTTCATCAGGAAAATTCTCTAAAATTTTTTTTGTAAAATTAATTAATATTAATCTTTCTAGTCTAGACAAATGATGAGCTATTTGATTATCATTCCCCTTTCTATCAACTATGGTAAAATCAAACTCATGCAATAGAAGTATCCATCTAATTAATCTTGGTTTAGCATCCTTCTTTTGCATCAAGTACTTAATAGTAGAATGATTTGTATGCACTATATAGTTTGTTCCAAACACGTAAGGTCTAAATTTATCAAAGGCATAAACAATAACAAGTAACTCTCTTTCAGTAGTAGTGTATTTAATTTGAGCATCGTTTTGAGTTTTACTAGCATAATAAATTACTTTATAAACTTTGTTGTGTCTTTGTCCTAACACAACCCCAATAGCATAATCACTAGCATCACACATTATTTCAAATGGTTTCTCCCAATCAAGTGGAACTATTATAGGTGCAGTGATTAATTTTTCTTTAATAATTCAAATGCTTTTATACATTCCTTATTAAAATCAAATTTTATGTCTTTTTCTAAAAGTTGGCATAATGGCTTAGTTATTTTAAAAAAAAAATTATGTAACGCCTGTAGAAACCAGCATGTCCTAAAAACTATCTTACCTCTTTAACATTAGTTAGAGGTGATAATTTTTCAATAACTTAATTTTTTGCAAGATCTACTTCGATGTAATTTTTAAAATTTTATGCCCAAGTACAATACCTCCTGCAACCATAAATTGACATTTTTCCCAATTTAATGCTAGGTTGATTTTTTCACATACTTCCAAAAATTTTTTAAATTATTTAAACATAATTCAAACAAAGTTCCAAATACTGAAAAATCATCCATAAACACTTCCATTCCATGTTTAATAAAATTGCTAAAGATTGACATCATACTTTTTTGAAATGTTGCAGGTGCATTGCATAGTCCAAAAGGCATTCTACGAAAAGCAAATATTTTATATGTGCTTGTAAATGTTGTCTTCTCTTGATTCTCTAGAGCAATTGGAATTTGGTAATAACCGGTATATCCAACTAAAAAGTAATAATATTTGTTCCCAGCCAATCTATCCAACATTTGGTCTAGAAAAGGTAAAGGAAAGTGATCTTTTCTGGTGGCCATGTTTAATTTTCTATAGTCAATACAAATTCACCAACCAGTAACTTGTCTTATTGGTATTAATTCATTTTTCTCATTTTCTTCAATGGTCACTCCTCCTTTCTTCGGAACACAGTGAATTGGACTTACCAAAGCGCTGTCTGAAATAAGATATATAATTCCAACATCTAGCCATTTTTAAATTTCTTTTTTAACAACTTCTTTCATTATTGGGTTTAATTTCCTCTGAGGATCAGCTTTAGGTTCATATTTTNTAAATTTCTTTTTTAACAACTTCTTTCATTATTAGGTTTAATCTCCTCTGAGGATCAGCTTTAGGTTCATATTTTTCATCTAATAGAATTCTGTGCATAAAAATAGAAGGACTAATTTCTTTAATATCTGTTAAAGTCCATCCAAAAGCCTTTTTATATTTTTTAACATCTCTATTAATTTTTGTTCTTAGATTTTTGTTAATTCAGAAGATACAATAACAGGTCATGTAGATGACTCTCCTAAAAGCACATATTTTAAATGGGCAGATAATACTTTTAGTTCAAGTTCAGGTGGTTTAATACTTGAAGAAATAATATTTTTATTATCATTTTCCAACAAGTCTAAAGTTTCAAATTTGCCCTGAATGTAATCCAAATCTTCTTCTTTTATTTCGTNCAGGTTAGGATTAAAGTTAAATCCATGAGGATAATAAGGTCGATAACTAGGATTTCCTTGGTTGTTCAAATTTTTGGAGGGATTCACCGAATTGTTATAATTATTCCAACTAAAATTAGGGTGATTTTTCCAACCAGGATTATAAAAGTTAGAATAAGATTATTATTTTGATTATTTATAGCATTTAAAGTTTCATAAGATGATTGAGTATCAATGATCTATCCTAATGAATTTTAGTCTAATACTAGGGGTATTTGACAATAGTTCACCCTTATTTGATCAATCTTTTTTGAAATAGCAGCAATTTGAGATACTAAAATAGACATTGCATCAAAATCATGAATNAGTCTAATACTAGGGGTATTTGACAATAGTTCACCCTTATTTGGTCAATCTTTTTTGAAATAGCAGCAATTTGAGATACTAAAATAGACATTGCATCAGAATCATGAATACTAGCTACTCTCTTAGGATTTACCCTTTTAGAGGGCCATTGAAATTATTAGTAGTCACTTCTTCAATTAAAGAATATGCTTCATCAAAAGGTTTTGACATTAGTGATCCACCCATAGCAGCATTTATAATAAATCTAATTGATCCTACTAATCAATTATAAAATATTTAAATTATTAACCAATCTGGTAGAGCATGGTGTGGACATTTTCTAAGAAGATCTTTAAATATTTCCTAAGCTTCATATATTGATTCCCCTTCAAACTGATAAAAAGATGTAATATCATTTCTAAGCTTAGCAGTTTTCAAGGGTGAAAAATATTTAGCTAAGAATTTTTGTGATAGTTCTCCCCAAGTTCTGATA
>JXCR01149018.1:33902-50561 GCA_002079205.1 Phalaenopsis hybrid cultivar
ATAATCAGTTACTTCCATCCTAAAACATTCATTATCTTTTTCTATTGCTGGATATTTCATAGCTTTTGTAATATTAAATGTTACTTCTTGATCATTAACTTTCATTATTAATTCTCCTTTTTTCACATCTATCACAGCTCTCCCTGTTGCAAGAAATTGTCTCCCCAAAATAATAGGAATTTCTTTATCTTCCTCCATATCCAATACTATAAAATCTTCAAGGAAAATAAATTTATCCACTTTTATTAATACAGCCTCTTTAACTTCTTTTGGATAAGTTATTGATTTATTAGTTAACTGAAGAGTTACAGTAGTAGGGGTATTCTCTCNCCCAGGTTTAGTCCCTAAATCCATAGCTAAGCTAGGAGAATAATGGCTCCCACTTCTCTTCACCTGAAGGCTAACTCTCACTTTAGTTTTTAAACACTAAGACCGAATTGAGGATTCTAGTCTGTCACCCTAAAGATTCTCCAATTCTACACCTAACAAAGTATATTTCTCTATTTATTTGCACTTAATTCCATGAAAAAAATTCTCCTTCATGGAATCAAATGTGATCCTGACTCTGTTGTAAAACTCATACTTCATTTCCCGGATCATATGATTCACAATATATTTTAACAATTCAATTGGCCAAATTAAAAAGTAAATTAAG
The DNA here is from genome assembly GCA_002079205.1 of Phalaenopsis hybrid cultivar. Lineage (NCBI taxonomy): Eukaryota > Viridiplantae > Streptophyta > Magnoliopsida > Asparagales > Orchidaceae > Phalaenopsis > Phalaenopsis hybrid cultivar. The sequence continues at coordinate 34,558 of JXCR01149018.1, forward strand.
TTCAGAGTTGAAAAATCATCATAGCTTATTTTATATGTTAATATTGGCACATCCATATTATCTCTTCATTTCACAATATCTCAAAGTAGGGAGAAAGATAAAGTAAACTAAGCAGACTTCATGAGATAATACAACAAAGCACAAATTTTATACATAAAAGAAAGTTCATACAACACTAATAAATAAACAACACTTATCTGAAACTCTTTCTCAAAGAAAATCCCTTGTAGCCTCTTCTAAGAAATGTAGGAAGAAGAAATCTCTCAGTTTTCTCCTTCTCCAACACTCTTAGAGAAGAGTTCACACTTAATCTCACCACAAAACTCTAATTATAAAAACAATTGACTCTAAATGATTGTGGAATGAAAAATGGAAGAATGTGTGATGTGTGGAAGGTTGAATTGGGGCGATGAGATGTCAGGAAAAGTCACTTTTATGATCATTTTTGGCCCCAAATAAACCCTAGAGTCAGTTCTCCAATAGGTGCCTTCAAAAGCCCTTCAAAAAGCATTCAAATTCATCGAATATTCTAGAAACAGGGGATGAACTGACATTGGTGCCGTCGGCTCCAGTTTTCCACAATTTAATTTGCTGCTCTTTGTAAAACGGCGTCATCGACGCTGAACAAATTTTCAACTTCTTCATTTTTGCTCCAAATTTCATCCTTTTTGCTTTAAGTACTAAAATTCAATAACCTGGAAGAAAACATAAAAATACCTTCCATTAAAGTCAATTTCACCAAAAATGAGTATAATATATGGGTCTAAAAAAGCATATATTTTTGGCGTATCAATACACCAAAAAAATTTGTTCAATTTTAAGTATAAATTTTATGCTTAAATTTAGTGATATTGTACTTTAAGGAAAGGTGTATTCATATTTTGTTGCAAGTATATTGATTCTAGTCGTTTGGAGCAAGAAGGAAGCAAGAAGGAAGAAATTAAGAGTCAAATGATGCAGTTTTTGAAATTGAACTAGTGCCAACAGTATCAGAATACAAATAACTGATGCCAACTATGCTAGAATCCACAGAGCACATGCAGCTCCAAATTTTGGTGTTAATGGCACTAGAATTCAGTGTCAACGGTGTTATNAGAAGAATGTGTGATGTGTGGAAGGTTGAATTGGGGCGATGAGATGTCAGGAAAAGTTACTTTTATGATCATTTTTGGCCCCAAATAAACCCTAGAGTCAGTTCTCCAATAGATGCCTCCAAAAGCCCTTCAAAAAGCATTCAAATTCATCGAATATTCTAGAAACAGGGGATGAACTAACATTGGTGTCGTCGGCTCCAATTTTCCATAATTTAATTTGCTACTCTTTGTAAAACGGCGTCAGCGGCGCTGAACAAATTTTCAACTTCTTCATTTTTGCTCCAAATTTCATCCTTTTTGCTTCAAGTACTAAAATTCAATAACCTGCAAGAAAACATAAAAATAACTTCCATTAAAGTGTAATTTCACCAAAAATGAGTATAATATATGGGTCTAAAAATGCATATATTTTTGGTGTATCAATACACCAAAAAAAATTGTTCAATTTTAAGTATAAATTTTATGCTTAAATTTAATGATATTGTACTTTAAGGAAAGGTGTATTCATATTTTGTTGCAAGTATATTGATTCTAGTCGTTTAGAGCAAGAAGGAAGCAAGAAGGAAGAAATTAAGAGTCAAAAGATGCAGTTTTTGAAATTGAACTAGTGCCAACAGTATCAGAATACAAATAACTGATGCCAATTATGCCAGAATCCACAGAGCACATGCAGCTCCAAATTTTGGTGTTAATGGCACTAGAATTCAGTGTCAACGGTGCTATAAGTGATTATGGCCCAAAATTCATTGAATGTGGACTATCTTTGAAAGGGTGCTTAAGGAAACTCTTTATAAAATTGTCCCTACATTATAAAAAGGAGCTTTTATGTTAGAAAAGTGTGTGTGTCTATGGGGAGTCAGTTTTTGGTGAGAGTCTTGTGTCTTTTAGTGTGTGTGATGGTTGTGAGTCTTGTGTGTATGGAGAGTCTTGGAGGTAAGAGAAGATTTTCTCTATGAATTATAAGAAGAGAGGGAAAGTGAGAGATTTCTTCTTCATTACAGTTCTAAGGGAGAATTTAGTGGTATTGTAAGGAGAGCAAGAGATTCAAAGGAACTTCAAGAGATTTGCTCTATAAGGAGATTGAGATAAGTTGTGTTCTTTCCTTTCTTTGTTTTGTAAAATAGTTTTTATATATATAATCCATGTCTTTTTGTATCTTCCTCATGAATTCTGAGTTGTCTTCTTTGTCCTTATCCCTACAATGTGATATGCTTATGTGTAGAATCCATATTGTTGTGCAAGGCTTTAATTTTCATAATTATGATGATTCAAAATTTGATCGTAATTTACTTTTAATCTAGCCAATTGAATTGTAAAATTTGCTGAGAAACATACAATCTAAGAGGGCATGCTTTCTACAATAAAGTGAGAATCACATTTGATTCCATGGATGAGAATTTAGTCCATGGGGTTGAGTTCAAATAATTAGGGAAATATACTTTGTTGAGCGCATAATTGGAGATTCAAGGGTGACATACTAAATTACCCAATTTGGTCCAGGTTTTTGGAAACTAAACCGAGACGTTAGCCCTCATGCGAGGAGAATGTGAGAGCTCTAGAGTGAGAACTAGTATCCTCCCAGTCTAACAGCAAATTTAGGGACCAAACTCTGGATTAGTCGATGTTTTTTTTCACTTTTAAAGAGGTGAAAGAATAGGAATGCTCCTATTTGGCACAATACAATTTTATATAATTGAAGACAATTTTGATTGCTTCACTGATCATAGACTCATTGTAAAGAGGAAAAATACTTTTTTAAACTTGAACTCTTCATCCCAAAACATAGTTTAGTATTAGTAAATTTAACTTTGAAAGTTTAGAGATTAGTTTAGAAAACTTAGTTCCATTAGCAACATTAAACCAATTTTGATTTATTTCCTTTCATGATTTTTTATAGTTTGAATATTATGCTTTTGTGTTATTATCATAAGAATTACCACCTCCTTGTGGGATTGATACTTAGGACTCCGTTAAAGCTCTTTATTACTTGAGCAATATGTATACTTGCGTTTGCAACATAGTGACTAATTTAAATCAAAATTATAAATTAAATCACTAGAAGTGGAAACTTAATGATTTTAAAAGATAAGACTTATTATACTGAAGTAATTATTATTGTGATTCATTTGCATGTTTCCTTATTTAGTTTCCGTGTGTGTTATAGTGTTGAAAGATATTTATAGTCATACAAAATCACCACATAAATTTTTGGTGCCACTATCGGGGAGGTAAAGTTAAATTACTTTATAACTTAGAAGACTTTTTTTGAACTATAAAATTTATATTAAAGAAAATTATAGTATAATAAATATTTTTACATTCTAGTGTGACTGCTTATTTTAAATTATTTATTGTGTTTGTGTATCCATAGTTTAGGATCTAAAGGTTTAGTACTTTACGATTCAGAATTAGAAAGAATTATGAGTAAAATTAAAAAAAAGAACTTAACAAAGTGGCAAACATCTTAAATAATCAATGTATGGAAAATGAACATCAACAGAGGCAATTAAGAGACTGTTAATCCTATAGGTGATGAAATTCACTTAACTATACAAACTCTTGTTGTAGCTACTAAATCATTTGAGCTTACTTGTTATTGTCCAAATTGTATAAAATAATCAGTTTGGGGGAACACCGACTAAAGATCCTAACTTACATCTTACTAATTTTTTAGAATTGTGTGCTACATTGAAATATGACGGAGTGTCGAATGTCGTGTTCAGACTTAAACATTTTCCTTTTCCATTAAGGGATAAAGCTAATATGTAGTTAAACTCTTTAGCACCTGGATCTATCAAAACTTGGAGAGAATTGTCACAAAAATTTTTCTCTAAATATTTCACACCATCAAAAACTACTAAGCTTTGAAATGATATCACATATTTTTGTCAGTTTGAAGGAGTATCAATATATGAAGCTTGGGAACGATTTAAAGATATCCTTAGGAAGTGTCCACACCGTGTTTTACTAGATTTCTTAATAATTCAAATTTTTTATAATGGATTAGTGGGATCTCTTAGATCTATTATAGATGTTGTTGTTGGTGGATTATTAATGTCAAAAATATTTGATGAAGCATATTCTTTAATTAAAGAGATGGCTACTAATAATTTTTAATGACCCTCTGAAAGGGTAACTCCAAAGAGAGTAGTTAGTATTTATGATTCTGATGTAATATCTATTTTAGCTTCTCAAATTGCTGCAATATCAAAGAGGATAAATCAATTTAGAATGAATTTACCATATATTTTAGCTTCTCAAATAACTGCAATGTCAAACACCTCTTCTGGTTGAAGAAAATCTATTGGGACAAATGATAGATTATCAATCATCATATGAAACTTTAAATACAATAAATAACCTAACTAATAATCTTTATTTGAATTATTATAATTTTGGTAACTTAAATTTTAATAATAATAACTCTAATGCTATAAATCTGCAATGGGGGATCAATAAAGTGAACCCATTAGAAAATTCAAACAACAAGGGAAATACTAACTATAAACCATATATTTCTTCAGGTTGCAACTCACAAATTAAGGAGAAAAAATTGTCTAACTAATTACCAAGTCAAGGAGCACAATTACAAAGTCATGGAGCTGTAATTAGAAACATGGAAAACCAATAGGGACATATTACTCTTGCAGTTAGCAACAGACCTCCATGAACTCTACCTAGTAATGTCAAAATTAATCTCAATAATCAAAATAAAGAGCAAATTAAGGTTATTCAACTGAGGAGTGGAAGATAATTAGAAACAAAATTTTAAATAGAGATTGAAGTTGAGAAAGAAGGGGTATAAATTGAAAAGTCTGACGAAGATTTTCATCATGATTTATAATATCTTATTAAACCAATGAAAATTACTGTAGAAAAACCACCACCTTCATTTCCTCAAATACTGAGACAGCAAAACAGAGATAACAAATTTTTGAAATTCTTAGAAATATTAAGGAAATTAACTATGAACATTCTATTTGTTAAAGCCCTGAAACAAATGTCAAGTTATGTGAAGTTTATAAAGGATATACTTAATAAAAAAAGGAAGTTTACAGACAATGAGACATTTGCACTTAGTGAGGAGTGTAGCACAATAATTTAGAAAAAGCTTCCTGAAAAACTTAAAGATCCTGGTAGTTTTACTATTCCTTGTGCTATGGGCAAAAGATTTTTTGGAAAAACTTTATGTGATTTGGGAGCCAGTATTAATCCCATTCCTCTATCGACTTTCAGAAGGTTGGGTTTAATAAATATTTCTCCAATTACTGTAACTCTTTAATTAGTTGATTGTTCGATCACTTATCTCAATGGAGTTATAGAAGAGGTATCGGTACAAGTTGATAAATTTATCTTTCTTGGGATTTTATTATATTACATATGGAGGAAGATAAAGAAATTCCTATCATTTTAAGGAGACCATTTCTTTCTACTGGAAGAGCTTTGACAGAAAGGAGAGTTAATCATGAGAATCAATGATCAAGAAAATACATTTAATATATCAAAATTAATGTGATACCCAGTAAAAGGAAGAGATGATGAATTCTTTATAATGGAAATAAATGATTATTTAAGTAATAAATTTTTCATAAATAAATTTGAAGATAAAATTGGAGAAGAATAGTTTGAGAATGAAGATGAGGAAATAAAGCAAGATAAATATATTGAAGTGAGTAATGAGGATTTGGATTATGTTTAGGAATGATTTGAGTTGTTGGATACTACGAATAATAATAAAAATCTTATTTCTTCAATTGTAAAACTTCCTAAACTCAAAAAAAAATACTTCCTTCACATTTAAAATAAGTCTTCTTAGGAGATTTTTCCACATTACCTATTATAGTATCCTCAGAGTTAACTGAATTACCAGAAAAAAAATTGTTGGAAACTTTAAAAAAGTACAAGAAAGGCTTTTGATGGACATTTGCTGATATTGAAGGAATCAGTCTTCGATTTGTATGCATAGAAATTTGTTGGAGAACATTACAAACCAAAATTTGATCCTCAAAGGAGATTAAACCCTATGATGAAAGAAGTTGTTGAAAAAATTTAAAATAATTAGATGTTGTAATAATATATCCTATTTCAGGCAGTTTATGGGTAAGTCCTGTGTTCCTAAGAAACGGGGTGTGACTGTTGTTATGAATGAGAAAAATGAATTAATACCAACACGACAGTTCACTGGTTGGTGAATCTGTATTGACTATAGAAAATTAAATTCCACCACTAGGAATGATCACTTTCCTTTACCTTTTTTGGCCAAATGTTGGATAGGTTAGCTGAGCACAAATATTTTTTTTTTGGACAGATATATCGGCTATCATCGAATTTCTATTACCCATAAGGATCAAGAAAAGATAAAATTTACTAGTCCTTATGACACTTTCACTTTTAGATGAATGTCCTTTGATTATGTAATGCACCTGCAACATTTCAAAGAAGTATGATGTCTATTTTTAGTGATTTAATTGAGAAAGGGATAGAAGCTTTTATGGATAATTTTTTTGTGTTTGGAACTTCTTTTGAATCATGTTTAAATCATTTAGAAAAAAAGTTTTAGAATGATGTGAAAAAATAGATTTAGTATTAAATTGGGAAAAATGTTAGTTTATGGTTGTAGGAAGAATTGTGCTTGGGCATAAAATTTTTTAAAATGACATGGAAGTACATCCGACAAAAATTCAAGTTATAGCTAAACTACCTACTCCTAATACTGCACCAGCAACAACTAGGTAAAAATTTAACTTTGAAGAAAATAATAATATAATTATTATATTTAAATAGGGAATACTATGCAAGTGTACGTATCTTTATCAAGTAACATAGGACTTTTTGATTAAGCCCTGAATATCGAAACCACAAGGAAAAAAATATAATATGCAACTAAAATCAGAAGAAATTAGAAAACAATTCTACTTTGCAAAATATTCTTACTCAAACTTTAGATGTTACAATAGGAACGAAAGTTCGATTCTTTTTGTAAGTTTTTATAATTGAAAGTAAAGTAAACAACTAACTAAACTAGATATTTGTAATATGAATGCAATATAAATAAAATTTCTTTTTCTTCATCATGAATCAATAATAAGTATAAGAATTATGTTGTGGAAGTATTCAAATTGTGTTATGCCAAATAGGAGCAATAGTATTATTTACCCTTACTAGAGATGTTATAAAGAACATTAGCTTATTTAAAGTTTGAATAGTCTTGAAGACGGGTTAGGTAGGAAAGATACTAGCTCTCACTATAGAGTTCCCTCCTCTTCCTCCACCTGAGCGCTAACAAATTTTTAAAAGACTCATATGATGGATATTATGTATATGAAGGAAAAACTACACTTTGGTCACACCTCATAAGGTTTTCCAAAGATGAGTGAAATTTCTTCTCATANATAATTGAAAGTAAAGTAAACAACTAACTAAACTAGATATTTGTAATATGAAGGCAATATAAATAAAATTTCTTTTTCTTTATCATGAATCAATAATAAGTATAAGAATTCTGTTGTGGAAGTATTCAAATTGTGTTATGCCAAATAGGAGCAATAGTATTATTTACCCTTACTAGAGATGTTATAAAGAACATTAGCTTATTTAAAGTTTGAATAGTCTTGAAGACGGGTTAGGTAGGAAAGATACTAGCTCTCACTATAGAGTTCCCTCCTCTTCCTCCACCTAAGCGCTAACAAATTTTTAAAAGACTCATATGATGGATATTGTGGATATGAAGGAAAAACTACACTTTGGTCACNTTTACCATATATTTTAGCTTCTCAAATAACTGCAATGTCAAACACCTCTTCTGGTTGAAGAAAATCTATTGGGACAAATGATAGATTATCAATCATCATATGAAACTTTAAATACAATAAATAACCTAACTAATAATCTTTATTTGAATTATTATAATTTTGGTAACTTAAATTTTAATAATAATAACTCTAATGCTATAAATCTGCAATGGGGGATCAATAAAGTGAACCCATTAGAAAATTCAAACAACAAGGGAAATACTAACTATAAACCATATATTTCTTCAGGTTGCAACTCACAAATTAAGGAGAAAAAATTGTCTAACTAATTACCAAGTCAAGGAGCACAATTACAAAGTCATGGAGCTGCAATTAGAAACATGGAAAACCAATAGGGACATATTACTCTTGCAGTTAGCAACAGACCTCCATGAACTCTACCTAGTAATGTCAAAATTAATCTCAATAATCAAAATAAAGAGCAAATTAAGGTTATTAAACTGAGGAGTGGAAGAGAATTAGAAACAAAATTCCAAATAGAGATTGAAGTTGAGAAAGAAGGGGTATAAATTGAAAAGTCTGACGAAGATTTTCATCATGATTTATAATATCTTATTAAACCAATGAAAATTACTGTAGAAAAACCACCACCTTCATTTCCTCAAATACTGAGACAGCAAAACAGAGATAACAAATTTTTGAAATTCTTAGAAATATTAAGGAAATTAACCATGAACATTCCATTTGTTAAAGCCCTAAAACAAATGCCAAGTTATGTGAAGTTTATAAAGGATATACTTAATAAAAAAGGAAGTTTACAGACAATGAGACATTTTCACTTAGTGAGGAGTGTAGCACAATAATTTAGAAAAAGCTTCCTGAAAAACTTAAAGATCCTGGTAGTTTTACTATTCCTTGTGCTATGGGCGAAAGATTTTTTGGAAAAGCTTTATGTGATTTGGGAGCCAGTATTAATCTCATTCCTCTATCGACTTTCAGAAGGTTGGGTTTATATTTCTCCAATTACAGTAACTCTTTAATTAGCTGATCGTTAGATCACTTATCTCAATAGAGTTATAGAAGAGGTATCGGTACAAGTTGATAAATTTATCTTTCTTGGGATTTTATTATATTACATATGGAGGAAGATAAAGAAATTCCTATCATTTTAAGGAGACCATTTCTTTCTACTGGAAGAGCTTTGACAGAAAGGAGAGTTAATCATGAGAGTCAATGATCAAGAAGATACATTTAATATATCAAAATTAATGTGATACCCAGTAAAAGGAAGAGATGATGAATTATTTAGAATGGAAATAAATGATTATTTAAGTAATAAATTTTTCATAAATAACTTTGAAGATAAAATTGGAGAAGAATAGTTTGAGAATGAAGATGAGGAAATAAAGCAAGATAAATATATTGAAGTGAGTAATGAGGATTTGGATTATGTTTAGGAATGATTTGAGTTGTTGGATACTACGAATAATAATAAAAATCTTATTTCTTCAATTGTAAAACTTCCTAAACTCAAAAAAAAATACTTCCTTCACATTTAAAATAAGTCTTCTTAGGAGATTTTTCCACATTACCTATTATAGTATCCTCAGAGTTAACTGAATTACCAGAAAAAAAATTGTTGGAAACTTTAAAAAAGTACAAGAAAGGCTTTTGATGGACATTTGCTGATATTGAAGGAATCAGTCTTCGATTTGTATGCATAGAAATTTGTTGGAGAACATTACGAACCAAAATTTGATCCTCAAAGGAGATTAAACCCTATGATGAAAGAAGTTGTTGAAAAAATTTAAAATAATTAGATGTTGTAATAATATATCCTATTTCAGGCAGTTTATGGGTAAGTCCTGTGTTCCTAAGAAACGGGGTGTGACTGTTGCTATGAATGAGAAAAATGAATTAATACCAACACGACAGTTCACTGGTTGGTGAATCTGTATTGACTATAGAAAATTAAATTCCACCACTAGGAATGATCACTTTCCTTTACCTTTTTTGGCCAAATGTTGGATAGGTTAGCTGAGCACAAATATTTTTTTTTTGGACAGATATATCGGCTATCATCGAATTTCTATTACCCATAAGGATCAAGAAAAGATAAAATTTACTAGTCCTTATGACACTTTCACTTTTAGATGAATGTCCTTTGATTATGTAATGCACCTGCAACATTTCAAAGAAGTATGATGTCTATTTTTAGTGATTTAATTGAGAAAGGGATAGAAGCTTTTATGGATAATTTTTTTGTGTTTGGAACTTCTTTTGAATCATGTTTAAATCATTTAGAAAAAAAGTTTTAGAATGATGTGAAAAAATAGATTTAGTATTAAATTGGGAAAAATGTTAGTTTATGGTTGTAGGAAGAATTGTGCTTGGGCATAAAATTTTTTAAAATGACATGGAAGTACATCCGACAAAAATTCAAGTTATAGCTAAACTACCTACTCCTAATACTGCACCAGCAACAACTAGGTAAAAATTTAACTTTGAAGAAAATAAGAATATAATTATTATATTTAAATAGGGAATAGTATGCAAGTGTACGTATCTTTATCAAGTAACATAGGACTTTTTGATTAAGCCCTGAATATCGAAACCACAAGGAAAAAAATATAATATGCAACTAAAATCAGAAGAAATTAGAAAACAATTCTACTTTGCAAAATATTCTTACTCAAACTATAGATGTTATAATAGGAATGAAAGTTCGATTCTTTTTGTAATTTTTTTATAATTGAAAGTAAAGTAAACAACTAACTAAACTAGATATTTGTAATATGAAGGCAATATAAATAAAATTTCTTTTTCTTTATCATGAATCAATAATAAGTATAAGAATTCTGTTGTGGAAGTATTCAAATTGTGTTATGCCAAATAGGAGCAATAGTATTATTTACCCTTACTAGAGATGCTATAAAGAACATTAGCTTATTTAAAGTTTGAATAGTCTTGAAGACGGGTTAGGTAGGAAAGATACTAGCTCTCACTATAGAGTTCCCTCCTCTTCCTCCACCTAAGCGCTAACAAATTTTTAAAAGACTCATATGATGGATATTGTGGATATGAAGGAAAAACTACACTTTGGTCACACCTCATAAGGTTTTCCAAAGATGAGTGAAATTTCTTCTCATAATCACTATGTCTTCTCATATAACCATATATATGATCTACAAAATTCTCAAAATTTAATACTTTGTCTGTAGTATAATTGATGTTATCTAACATCCTTTGCAATAAATATGAATGCGAATCAGAACCAGATGTCTGACCTTGTGATGTAGATGCACGTGAGGTAGAAGCATTAAAAGTAGAGGCACCTAAACTTTTAGAAAATCTTCCTCTCCATCCAAAGATTGAATGTTATGAATAATACTTCACATTAACGCTTGTGATGGCCTTTAGAGGCTGCAGTATCTCCTCCCAACTATTGAATCTAACACCTGCCTACTCACATAAGGAAAATATCAAGGATGCAAATCTCAAACCTGCAGTATGGCAGTGGTAGTAGAACTGATGATAGTCTAATAATTTAGAGATCCAATTTCAATCAGCTTGAACTCTTGAATGCAATACTTCAAGGTAGCTCTATCTCGGGTAACTTTGTTGGCGTGGTTTGTTGGTACTAGACGAGCTGGAATAAAGTAGTGTCACGTTTTCGATGTGGCATCTAACTTTGACGCATGGAAGTTCACTCTTCTTTCTTTTATGATCTTCCACAGTCCTCTTCCACCGATAAATGATGATATGATCTCGACCAACTCCTCCTCAGTCAGACTATAATTTGATAAAAACACACCAAACTAGTGGGCAACTATTAAAATAGATTTATTACCTCGGGGGAGAAAGGCACTACTTTTCCTCGAGCCATGACACGATCTTCTTCAGCTTTAGGGAGATTATCGTAAAACTCTCAAACACCACAGAAAAAAATAGCAAAATCTTTCCCACTGTCAACGAACAATCAAATCTTCCACTGCTCCACCCAAACTTTTAAAACATCGTTCAAAAATCAGTTTTCTCGACTGCAGTGCGTTGTTATACCTGTTCTAAGCTTTCATGCTAACAAACTTGCTTGAATCAAAATGGGACTTCCCTTTACTCCTCTTCATTCTTGGGGCAATTTCTGAAAATCACAAAAAATTTACAGTAAATCTTAAATTCAAGCCTAAATCACTAAACTCAACTCTAATAGCTTAAACTATCATTTCTTTGTATTTTCCATAGGGTTATTTCAAATTTTTACCATGAATAGTGATTTTTGGTCAAATCCATAATGTGCTCAAAATACATGGTGAAAATAAAAAAAATTACATAAAAGAAAAGCTCTTACCTCATGAAGATCAAATTTAGCAAGTTTGGCTTGAATCTACTAAGAAATCCCCACTATATAAGAAGCATAACTCCTAAATTGCAAACTCAAACGAAGAAGACGATAGAGAGGGGGTAAAAATGGTATTTTCTGTTTTATTTTTCACCTTTAACCACTCGTGAATTGGTTTAAGTGAACCGACACTTAAGCGTGTCTGGTTCTGTGCTTAGGCACCTACCTATCAGGTTGTCTAGCACTTAAGCGCGAGGTCTTGGCACTTAGGCGCCAGTGCACGAATTTTGATGTTTTTGATTTTAAGTGAAATACACATCTCACCTAAGTCAACCACCACTAAATGGGCTTATAAATCTTTAATAACTATTTTATTCCCCTTCAACTCTCCTCTTTCTCAAATTCATTAATATTAACTAATTTGATTCAACACAAAATAACACAAAATTTTACATACAAATAAACACTTATATTAATTTATAAACAAATATAAACATTTGTGATACATAAATTCTCAATCCAACGAGTCTTGGATGAGATAATTCCTAAACACAAACACTAAACAAAGTTAACACTAAAAACTCATAAAACAAACTTAACACTAACATCACAACAGCTAACACAAACAAACACTAAACTTAGAACTTAATTCCACTCTCCTTTTGGTGGAACAAATCTTGACCTTTCATCAATTTCTCTTAGGGCATTTAGAATATAGATCCAATAGAATGGACGGTGGTAAAAAACTCTGGTTGAGTCTTCTTCAATCCATTTATTTTTCAAAACATAGCCTTGTCTGCTTCTTCTATAAAACATGTGTGGTTAAATGGCATCTTAAGTTGCCATCCAATATGTTCCAAATGTGCATTAACTTCATTCACTTTTGCTTCAATTGAAGCCACATCAGCCTCAATTTTTTGTGATGTTCTCTAATATTCCTTCTATACTAACGGCAAGGAAACTGTTGCATAACTCTTGCTCACTTGGACTAATGAACTTCTTCTTCATGGCTTCCTCCTTTTCTTCATATCAATCTCCCAAGAGGAAGTTTTTCCAAGATCTCACACTTTGCACTAAGATTTTAAAATTGTAGTGGGGTGAGAATTCTCTTCATTCCCTTCTATTTATTAGCTTTAGACCAAGTCTAAACTACTTGACACGTCCTCAAACCACTAACCCATGTTAAAATCCACTAAACCATTCTAGAAACATAATTAAGCACATTTATTTAATTGTCGCGCTTAAGCGCTGGTGCTAAACTTAGCACAGGTCATCTTAACAACCAAAAACTCATTCTAGCATGTCTAAGTCATCTATTAAAGTCTTAGAATCNGAAGTACAGGCACCTAAACTTTTAGAAAATCTTCCTCTCCATCCAAAGATTAAATGTTATGAATAATACTTCACATTAACGCTTGTGATGGCCTTTAGAGGCTGCAGTATCTCCTCCCAACTATTGAATCTAACACCTGCCTACTCACATAAGGAAAATATCAAGGATGCAAATCTCAAACCTGCAGTATGGCAGTGGTAGTAGAACTGATGATAGTCTAATAAATTAGAGATCCAATTTTAATCAGCTTGAACTCCTGAATGCAATACTTCAAGGTAGCTCTATCTCGGGTAACTTTGCTGACGTGGTTTGTTGGTACTAGACGAGCTGGAATAAAGTAGTGTCATGCTTTCGATGTGGCATCTAACTTTGACGCATGGAAGTTGACTCTTCTTTCTTTTATGATCTTTCACAGTCCTCTTCCACCGATATATGATGATATGATCTCGACCAACTCCTCATCAGTCAGACTATAATTTGAATAAAAACACACCAAACTAGTGGGCAACTATTAAAATAGATTTATTACCTCAGGGGAGAAAGGCACTACTTTTCCTTGAGCCATGACACGATCTTCTTCAGCTTTAGGGAGATTATTGTAAAACTCTCAAACACCACAGAAAAAAAATAGCAAAATCGTTCCCACTGTCAACGAACAATCAAATCTTCCACTGCTCCACCCAAACTTCTAAAACATCTTTCAAAAATCAGTTTTCTCGACTGCAGTGCGTAGTTATACTTGTTCTAAGCTTTCATGCTAACAAACTAGCTTGAATCAAAATGGGACTTCCCTTTACTCCTCTTCATTCTTGGGGCAATTTCTGAAAATCACAAAAAATTTACAGTAAATCTTAAATTCAAGACTAAATCACTAAACTCAACTCTAATAGCTTAAACTATCATTTCTTCGTATTTTTCATAGGGTCATTTCAAATTTTTACCATGAATACTGATTTTTGGTCAAATCCATAATGTGCTCAAAATACATGGTGAAAATAAAAAAAATTACATAAAAGAAAAGCTCTTACCTCATGAAGATCAAATTTAGCAAGTTTGGCTTGAATCTACTAAGAAATCCCCACTATATAAGAATCATAACTCCTAAATTGCAAACTCAAACGAAGAAGACGATAGCAAGGGGGTAAAAATGGTATTTTCTGTTTTATTTTTCACCTTTAACCACTCGTGAATTGGTTTAAGTGAACCGACACTTAAGCGTGTCTGGTTCTGTGCTTAGGCACCTACCTATCGGGTTGTCTAGCACTTAAGCGCGAGGTCTTGACACTTAGGCGCCAGTGCACGAATTTTGATGTTTTTGATTTTAAGTGAAATACACATCTAACCTAAGTCAACCACCACTAAATGGTCTTATAAATCTTTAATAACTATTTTATTCCCCTTCAACTCTCCTCTTTCTCAAATTCAGTAATATTAACCAATTTGATTCAACACAAAATAACACAAAATTTTACATACAAATAAACACTTATATTAATTTATAAACAAATATAAACATTTGTGATACATAAATTCTCAATCCAACGAGTCTTGGATGAGATAATTCCTAAACACAAACACTAAACAAAGTTAACACTAAAAACTCATAAAACAAACTTAACACTAACATCACAACATCTAACACAAACAAACACTAAACTTAGAACTTAATTCCACTCTCCTTTTGGTGGAACAAATCCTGACCTTTCATCAATTTCTCTTAGGGCATTTAGAATATAGATCCAATAGAATGGACGGTGGTAAAAAACTCTGGTTGAGTCTTCTTCAATCCATTTATTTTTCAAAACATAGCCTTGTCTGCTTCTTCTATAAAACATGTGTGGTTAAATGGCATCTTAAGTTGCCATCCAATATGTTCCAAATGTGCATTAACTTCATTCACTTTTGCTTCAATTGAAGCCACATCAGCCTCAATTTTTTGTGATGTTCTCTAATATTCCTTCTATACTAACGGCAAGGAAACTGTTGCATAACTCTTGCTCACTTGGACTAATGAACTTCTTCTTCATGGCTTCCTCCTTTTCTTCATATCAATCTCCCAAGAGGAAGTTTTTCCAAGATCTCACACTTTGCACTAAGATTTTAAAATTGTAGTGGGGTGAGAATTCTCTTCATTCCCTTCTATTTATTAGCTTTAGACCAAGTCTAAACTACTTGACACGTCCTCAAACCACTAACCCATGTTAAAATCCACTAAACCATTCTAGAAACATAATTAAGCACATTTATTTAATTGTCGCGCTTAAGCGCTGGTGCTAAACTTAGCACAGGTCATCTTAACAACCAAAAACTCATTCTAGCATGTCTAAGTCATCTATTAAAGTCTTAGAATCATCACTAAATCATTATATATTCAAAATACTGCCACAATCTTCTTAACCAAACACTACAACAAAACATTCAAAACAAAAACACATAGATAACTATGGGTTGTCTCCCACAAAGCGCTTGGTTTAACGTCATTAGCC
>JXCR01149018.1:79255-91451 GCA_002079205.1 Phalaenopsis hybrid cultivar
GTGGTTATAACCACCTATTAGGCCAATGGGTGCCCCAAAAACCTTTTCAAAATTTGGAAAAACTGAATTTACTTGTCTAATAACTGCTAATGACACTTTAGCGTGGGGCGTTGGGCGCTTAGGTGTGGCCTTCTCTGTTTAACCAGCGCATAAGCGCCGGAGCTGGCGCTTAGGTACCAAAACACTTTTGCACATTTTTTTACCTTTTTGCTCCAAATTTGATCTTTTTTCACTCGTTTAAGCATTTTTCACCCTTTTTTACCAGTATCTATACGAAAAACACAAAAATACCTTCCATTAAAGTGCAATATCTCAAAAATAGATGTAAACATGTGTCTAAAAACACTATAAAAATGAGTCTAAGAGCACTATATATTTTAGGTGTATCAAAATCCCCTAAACTTAAAATGTTACTTGTCCTCAAATGACACTTTAATCTTTAAAAACTAAATATGTATGATATGTATATGAGTTTCATTAGGAGTTACTAAAATTTTGATTTAGAAATATAACAGTCTAATTTAGAAAAAATATTCAGTATATGAGACCAACTTAAATTTTAGAAATTCTTAATGTTAAGAAAGATGAAAATATGAGTTTCAATCTAATTCAGAAATATAATGTACATTTTCCAAATTTAGAATTTAGTTCTTTTATTATCTCCACTTAAATTTTTTTATTAAAAATAATTTTACTTGCTATATTATATCTATAAGCTTAAGAGTTTCTCAAGTCTTATACTTTAAAAAGATCAAATGTAGAACCAATTTTTGAATAGGCACTAATCCTCAAGCTTCTCCTTCCTAATTTTTTTCTCTTTTTCTTTTTCTTTTTCTTTTTCTTTTTCTTTTCTTTCTCCTTTTTTCTTTTCTTTTTCTTTTCTTTATTTTTCTTTTCTTTTTCAGGCAAGGATTACTATATCTGGATAGTCCTTTAATGATTTTGAATTCCACTTCTCATTTCCTAAAGTAAAGTCTTCGTATAGGTCTTTTATTAAGAAATATAATAACAGTTTTAAAAATTATTTTAATAAAAGAAATTTAAGTATTAAAAATAAAAGTCTAAATTATCTAAATTTTTTCAAAAATACAATTTTTCTTACTAAAGATAGTCACTTATATTAATCATTTTCTATACTAAAAGTTTTTAACTTAAAGTTTTTCTTCATTATACTAAAGATAGTTATTATATTAATCATTTTCTCATTTAAAAACTTTTTAACCTAAAGTTTTTCTTCATTACTAAAATTTTAACTAAATTTTCCTACTTATTTCTAAAGTCAAATTTTACTTCCTTAATATAAGTTCTTATTTATAATCAAATTTTTTTCCTTTCAAATCAAATTCACTTGTAGCACCTTTGAGAAAAAATAAAATTCAAGTTGTGAAAATATTTTTCATCCCCCCAAACTTAAATTTTTAATAGATTAAACAGCTTAGCATCAAATATATATAAGGAGGAATGAAAATTTAAAATAACATACTAACATGAATTTTTAAAACCTAATGATACAAGTATAAAACAGAAAAACAGGAGTAAAATTAATTTTTGATCAAATTATCTATATTTTCATTTCAATTTAACATGTAGAGATTCAATAGACTTCTAAGCAGTGGGTATAAACATAAAAGTAAACTAGCACACTAACTTGATTTCACGATCTCAACATAAAAACAAATAAACTAACATCATAAAAGAAAATTATAGGATAGCAGTTTTAGAAATTTAAATTTAAGATCTCAGTTAGCTAGATTTTTAAACTTTTCAAAAGACATATAATCAAGTTCAATCCTAATCTAACTAAAATAATATTAAACACACATCAATAATTACCACCCTAGAATGTTAAAACAGGCCGCTAACAAAACACAACATCACAATAACAATATAAAAGGTCCCAAATATAACATAGTACATAGTCCAAGTCCACATAAAACAAATATAGCAGTACTACATCACATAGTCTTCAACATAAACAAACATAAAAATATCTCAATCCTACTCCTCCTCCTCAGAATCACTACTATACCACTTTTCTGTAGTTTTATAATGAGGATATCGAGGATATGAAGGAAACTGCACTCCTAGGTCACCTCTAGTCAGGCTCTACAAAGTTGAGTGGAATTTCTCTTCATAATCACTCTTTCTCATATTATACTTATCAGTGTTATCTGCAAAACGCTCTAATTTTTATAGCTTATCAAAAGTAAAATTGATATTATCCATCATCTTCTTTAAAACCTCATCTCGGTTATGAGTAGACTCACCTCGAGATGTAGAAGCACGGGAGGTAGATGGTCTACATGTAGAAGAAGCAGAGGTAGAATCAGCAGATGTCTCCATTCCATAGCTTTTGGAAAATCCTCTTCTCTAGACAAAAATTGAATGCTCAGAATAAGTCTTTACATTCACCTTAATGATGGGCTTTATAGGTAATAACACTTCCTCCCAGCTATCATATGTAACTCCAGCCTGCTCACACAAAGAAAAGATCAAGGAAGCAAATTGCAGACCTGTAGTTGTAATAGCTGTAGCAGAACTGATGATAGTCTGACAGTTCAAAGCTCCAATGTTGATGAGCTTTTCGTCTTGAATACAATAGTTCAACGTTGCTCTTTCTCTGTTCACTTCACTGGGATGATTGGTCGAAAGCAGACGAGCAGAAATGAAATAGTTTCATGCCTTTGAAGGTGCACATAACTTTGAAGCTAGGAAGTTAACTCTCCTTTCATTAGTTATCTTCCAAAGTCCTCTCCCAACTGTCAAGTAAGAAATAATCTTGTCTAATTCCACTCCACAAGGACTATAATTTGCATAAAAACATAACATATCCAGTGGTACATGGTAAAACAAGTTGGTTATCTTTGGCGAAAAAGGTATCAACTTCCCTCAAACCATGACTCTATTTTCTTCAGCTTCGGAGAGATTTGCATAGAACTCCCTCACAATAGATATAACTGCCACAATAGAGAAACAACAGAGTTGTTCCCACTGCCGGCGAACAATTAAATCTTCCACGTCTCCACCCGGATTTCTAAAACATCACTCCTGAATCAGTTTGCATGATTGTAATGCATCACTATACCGATCTTGAGCTTTTGAACTAACAAATTTACTCAAATCGAAAGGGGCTTTGCCTTTGCTCCTTTTCATTCTTGGTGCCATTCTACAAATTTGATAAATTCTAACAATAACTTCAAAAATCAAGTCTAAACTAGTAAACTAAACGTCCAAAGAAACAAACTAAACTTTCCATGCAATTTCCACAGATTTTTCCTCATTTTTCACCATGAATAGTGGATTTTCGAATTTCTCAAAATGTGCTCAAAATACATGGTGAAAATCCAAAATTTTTGCATAGAAGTAAAGCTCTTACCTAAGTAACTTGGATCTAGCAAATCTCACTTGAGTCACCAAGAAATCTTCACTTTAGAAGTGCCCTAGCCCACAAAAATTGGAAACTCAACAGGTTGAAGGTGACGGTAAAGTTAAAAATGGTGATTTTTCCGGTTGAAATTGCACTTTTATTCGTTAATGAACCGATTTTCGTGAACCACCGCTTAAGCGCGTGTAAGTGGCGCTTAGGCGCCTGTCTCTCAGGTTTGCTCGCACTTATGCGCGAGATGTGATGCTTAGGCGCCAGTGCATAATTTTCAAAAATTTCAAATTAAAGTAAAATGCACTATTTGCCTAAGTAAACCACCCCTAAATGGTCTCATAGCACTTTATCGGTGCTATTTTCGGTTGGGGATTTGCCCGTAGGAAGCTGTCGGTCATCGGAATCGAAGTCCCGTCCCGCTTCTGAAGGACGTTCTAATCTACATATATATTTAGTTTTAGAAAAATATGAAATAAAACTGACCCCATTTTTTTCACAGTTTAAATGAAAGAGCATTGTACGTTAAATCTTGTATCTATCCCGAAGGATAAACACCAAACTTGAGGATGAGGCTCGATCAAATAAACTAATGAATATATATGACATCAGTTTGGTATGCGAAACCTTTGTATTTGCCGACAAGTTTCCCTATTTAATATAAATGATTAAATAGGGTTTATATTAAGCTGGGTTCGGAGATGTTTTCTATAAGGGTAAGCCCCTATATTTAATTACATCTTAAATGACCAAAGTCATCTAAGAAGACTCTCGATAAAAATCAAGAAATATAGAATTTCAAAGGGTAGGACTCTTCAACGAAATCGGACGTAGATGTGTGAAAGGGGACTAGTTCAAATTTGGAACATTTTTATTGTAGAATAAAAATTTCAAAGGGTAGGACTTTTCAATGAGATCGGACGTAGAGGTGTGAAAGGGGATTGGTTCAATCCTAAGGGTAGGACTTTTTAATGAATTTGGACGTAGAGGTGTGAAAGGGGTTTGGTTCAAATTTGGAACTTTTTGTTGTAGAGTCCAAAGAAGGAAGAATTAGGGGATGTCATGGGTTTAGAGGAGAACCCAGGTGACTTCCTAAGCTATCCTAATGTTTGGCTTCAGTTTTGAGGAAAAATATTTAGGTGTTATACTGTCAATTTTATTAGTTAGGGCTTACATTCGTGTGAAATGATCACACAAATAGCCTGGAAAATGTGAGGATTTAGGTCGTGACAAAAAACAACCTCGAAATCCTAAGATGAGTTAGAGCGTATATTGTATAGCAGAGTTATACGAAGGCCTAAAGATAAGATGAGGATTTATGTTGCAAAAGTAAGCAACCTCGAAGTCCTATGGATTTGTTGTTTAAGTCTAAGGAAGGAAGATTTGTTTAGCTAGGGAAGACAGGTTTTGTTGTTGATGATGGCCCTACTGCCCACCATGCTAGCTCCAAGCTCCTTGCCGTGACGTGTTTGAGTTTTCAAGTGTGTCAAGTTATGATGTTAAATCAGGTGGCCCTATGGTTGAAGTTCTTTAAATTTTATAGGGGGAATATTAAAGTTGATTAGAGCGACACCGGTTAGGATCCCACGGTTCCCTCGTTTCGGCACCACTATTTTCTATTGGATTAACTTAGTCCAAATGAATTTAATAAACTCAACTTAATGAGTTCCATAATTTCATTTAAACCGTCGGAAGCCTTTTTAGAAACCGTAGTTTACCTCCTCCGAGGAATTCCCGATCATCTGATAGAGACATATTAATTTAGTTGTAATTTGTAGTTTTGTATGATGTTTGTGATTAAATTTTCAGTTGTTTTATATTTTGAATGTTGTGGCGGTGAATTTTACATTGGTTGATTTTAGTTTTTGTTTTTGTTTTAGTTTTTTGGTTATCCTTATAGTTTTAGTTTTCATGTAGGGTGACATCATTTTTTAGCATGCAAGTTTACAGGCATAAAAGCACAGTATGAAACTAAAAGGACGACAACGCTGAAAACTGTAAAAGCGTGCCTAGCTAGTCTTCTCGTTCCACCACCAGAAACTCAAACGGCATGTTAAGCAGTTTATATGAGACATGGAAGTAAAATTTTGACGACCTATCTAACCCTAGATAATATCTTGGTGGGTCCTAAGGAGTTTAACTAAGGATGATGTTGCCAAGAAAAATATTTTAAGTTTAGTAGATCTCCGAGAAATCCAACAGATCTAGAGAAAGAAGCAGGTTCGTGCTACTCTCTCGATGCCTGGTGGAAAATCCCGAGTTCTTTTAAACTTACTATGTTGCTTAATAATTCATCCTATAAAACACCGTAATGCTCAATGAACATTGATGTCTCAATTATCATCTGTAATTTAATTTTCAAAATTATGTGGGTGAAGACTCTTAAAGAGGCAAGTTATTGTTATTGGAACCCTTAACCAAATTTTGGTTATAATTAAGCTTGTAGTGTTTGAAAGATATTTTAATTTTAAATGGTGTTTACTTTTATAATCCTTATTTAAATGAAACTTGATTTAGCCTAAGTCGCTACTAAGCTCTTAAGGCCTAGGTGAGTGTCTTAGTTTGCTTTGAAAAGATTAAGCTTTAGGTGGTCATAATTCATGATTTGAATTTTTTTTTAAAATCAAAATAGGGGTATTAAATTGATTAATTATTGACTTCAAAAGTCATACCCCTAAGCCGAGGATCATTTAATTTTGATAAACTTTCAAATTTTAATAATTTAGAAATTTATTAATCTTAATTTGGACTTATTTTATTTTAATAAACTTCCAAATTTTAATAATTTAGAAATTTATTAATTTTTCTTTTCGATTGAGAAAGTGAGGTTGGTTTCTATCAATTAACCGCTTATGTTTCAAACATCCAAATTAAGATCAGAGGTTACTCATTTCCCTCTTTAAACTAAGCCTAAATGTTAATTAAGGCTAAATTTCCAAAATTACATATTTGCCCCTAATGCTCTAACACTTCATAATTTATCAAATTCAAATCAAATAACTTTGAAATTTTTATCCTTCATTAGTCATGAGAGAATTAAGACATAAGAGGACAAAATATGGTTTTCCAAGATATAATGTAATTTACATAATTATTTTCATGCAAAAAATAGGATTTTCCAAAGAAAAATCCTAACTTGATCAAGGTAAATCCTAATACCTTAAATTTTTTACTAGGTAGACCTAGACTAGAGAAGCCTTTGGACCCAATTTCATCACTTTTTGAATTTTATCTGAATTTTAAGAATTATTTTAATTCTGGGGTATTTATTAGATATAAAATATTTTAATTAAAAAAAATTAAGTCTCATATTTTTGAAAAGTCCTCCTGACGTCAGAGAACTCAGAGGAGAATATTTTATATTTTTTTGAATTTTATTTGATTTATTGGGATTATTTTTAGTGAAAATTCATTTTAGCATTTAAAAATCATTTTTAAGCTTTAAAATTAAATATCTTTATTTAGAAAACTAGGAAAAATATTCCAATTATTCCTAAGTTCTTAGGAAATAATTTAGAATATTTTCATGAATTTTATTTTTTTTATGAATTTTATGGATTTTTAATTATTTTAAATATTTTAAAAATAGGCTAAAAAAGTTTTTATTTTAAACTCCATTTTATTTTTAAAAAATACCCCTTATCAGAGAGTACTCAAAAAAAATAAGTTTTATAGTTTTTCAGGTTATATTTTGATTTTTAAAAATCATGTTGGTGCCAGAAATGTTATTTATCTTTTAAAAATCAACTTAAGTTACCAAATGAAGCCAAAATATTTTGGAATTTTTATGGTGAGTTCTCTAGATCCTAAAAAAAGTGGAGATTAAAAATCAAGTCATTTTATTGCTTATATTTCTCAAAATTAATTATCTTAGCGATTTATGGTTTGTGAAGATCCAGTGTATTTTGAATGACTTGGCTTATAAGAAATTCTTTTAAGGGTTCTCTGGTCATAGTTAACCTTCCAAAATTTTCTTGGATTTTTTAAGCAACATGCTAATTTCCATGATTATTTTAAAAAAATAATTGACATAAACTTGAAAATGTGATTCTCTGTCTAGGGACCTCCTGTGACTTTGGAAAAATCAGAGAATGTTCCCTTAGAGGCAACAACATGCTAAAATTCCAAGCTATAATGAAATGCTTATATGCATGGAGAATCAAGAAATTCAAATCAGTATTTATTTAATTAAAAATAAGATATGCATCACATGGACTTAAAATTTTTTATACATTGTTCTCCTCTATTCACTAAGCAAGTGGGTATTTTTATTTTATTTTTGTGATTTTTCTACTCCAAAATATCAATTTCTTAAGTTAGGGATCATTTTCTGAATTCATTAAACCCTTATTTATTTATTTGAATGCGCGGTACCACCTCAACCTTTGACGGCACTGAAGCTCCACGCAGCGCGCTCCCATTTGACATCGTTGTCCACCTCAGTGCTGACTCGGCCCGCGGTTTATGTTCCAAAGCATTGTCCGGCTTGATCTCAACTGTCCATCTGATAAATGCGTGATCAGACGGCTCCTCTTCATCGTTCTCGATAGCCTAGCCGGAGAACCGTCCATCTTCTAGCCTTAAGATCTCTCTCATTTTTTAACCAAATTGAGTGAATTTTTTTTTTAAAATGCTCATCTAGACTAGAGGAACATATCCATATGATAATGATGCCTTGAAATCAACTAAGAAAAAATGAAGAGTTCAAATAGGCTCGGGAAAAAGAGAAGTTTCATACCTTTGCTCTGAGAAGTGAAGCTCCAATCAGACGGCCTTGACACATTTGTTGGGATCTAAGGAGGCTAGAGATTGAGCCTCTGGTTTTGGTGTAAAGCTTAGGTATGATTTTGATAAAGACCAATTTTGGGTGTTGGTCTAGAGCTATTGTAGAGGCTATTTCATAGGGTAATTTGATGGGGCTTTGTCTTCTCTTGCTGCTATGAAGGTGTGTGCACAAGCAATTGAAGTTTGGTGGAGTTTTTAGGGATTTCATGTTTCTGCCGTAATTTTTATGCTCAAAATTAGGGTTATACAGGGGGAATCAAGGCAATGAAGTGATTGGAATGGGTTGTGGAGGTTTGAAAGAAGCTCTGTGAGTGATTTGGGAAGCTCTCTCTGAGAAAATGTTAGCACACCTCCCATAGCCGTGGAGGTGAGTTTTTATAAAAATGTCCATGGGGTGGCTCTCAGGGCAAATGTTTGGGTGCATTGTGGTGCTTAGGTGGAGGGCAGAGGAGCTTAATTTGTTTTGGCTGAGCTGTCCTCTACGTTTCATTTGGGTGAAGTTCCATGGGGCTGGCTCTCAGTTTTGAGCTTCTCAGGCGACTAGGCCGGCCGGCCCTTGCAGGTGGAGCTGGCTAGGTGCTCAGGGCATCCAGGGGAATCTGTCAAATCAACTTAATGCAATGAGGTTTAGTTTTGGTAAGGGTATCTTAAGCATGTGCAATTTTTGTAATAAAATCCCTTAATTTGGGGGACCTTTGGTCCATGGCTTATTTTATGTGCCTAGATGGTTTTTTGCTCAGTCTTAGGGTCTAATCCATGGCCGGGTGGAGTTAATTTGATGACTTTGGGGTAGTTAGGCCATCTTTAATGCCTAGGTTCAATGTGGGTCCAAGTGATCAAAGTTTGGGTTTGGGCTAGGTTATCCATGTCAATTGACCCAATTGATTGATCAAAATTGTATAGATGATTATTATGAAGATTTTTGGTGAAGGGTTGAAGTGATTTTGAGTTCAATTGGTAGGTCAATTTGAGGGATTTTTGGAATTTGGTCAATTTGGGCATGTTGGGTTAGACATGGGTCTAGGTTGGGCTAGCCTTAGGCTAAGTCTAAATTGAATGGTTCAAATGATCAAGGGAAGTGTTTTGAATACCTTCAGGAAGGGATAGAGTGGAAATTTTTGGGCTAAGGCCATCAATTTGGTGAGATTTTGAGACATGGCTAATTTAGGGCAAATTTGGGGCTTTTGGACTGAAGTTGAAATCAAATGAATTTAAGGTTTCACCAAGGCCAATTGAAGGTTAAGTTTGATATATGGGGATTTTATGGAGGTTTTTCAACAAAAATTGTGGCAAATGGAGTAGGCCATGTATTCAATTTGGTGGAACCAAGTCATGGGGCCAAAATTGGAGTTTTGATCTAAATTAAAATTGGGCTCAAAGAATGGGTCAATTATGCTTGGATTTGGTTTTTTTTGGTCATACTGAAGGTAAATTTGAGTTTAGGATTAAAATTTATGGAGATTGGGATCCAATTGATGGACGTTTGGAGTGATTTTGGGAAAATATGGGCCTTTTAAGAGTAATTTGAGGGTTTTGATCAAAGATGATTAAATTGGCCAAATTGGGTCATGTGATATTTGAGAAAGATGATATTATGAATTTTTGAGAGCTTTTGGGAATTTTTAGGATTTTTTGGAAATTTTGGAATTTTGGGGTAAGGAGGGGTATTTTGGTAACTTGGTTAATTTTTGTGATTTTGGGTAGTTTGGGTGTTTTCAAGGTGTTTGAAATGATTTTTGACTCAAGTTTGGTATTTTGGCTAGATTTGGAAATTTTGGCCAAATTTGGGCTGCCAAAGGTATCTACGTAATTTGGGAGAATTTAGGGGCAAAAGGCTAGGTTGGGTGTCTTGGTAGAGTTGAGGTAACAACCACCATTAATAAGTCATGGACCAATGGAAACCCCATTTTGGGTCCTCTATGTAGTGATCTTAGCCAAGCCCTAGCCCAAGGCTAATGGGTTTCGGAGACCACCTACATGAGTCTCCCAAAAGTATCAAGGGATCAAAGCTTAGAAGTTTAAGTTTACGATAGTAAGTGATTCTGAGTGCAAGTGATTGCAAGTGAGTGCCTTAGCCCTAGACCAACACCCAGGGTCAACCCTAAGGTAAAGCAANGCTTGTCTTGTTGTTATTAACTTATTATGTTCATTCAAAATCACAGTCACTCCTTTCTTAGCAACATAGTAAATTGGACTAACCCATGCACTATATGAAATAGGATAGATAATTCCAACATATAATCACTTTAAAATTTCTTTCTTAACAACTTCTTTCATAACAGGATTCAATCTCCTTTGAGGATTGATCCTAACTCAATGCTTCTGCATAGTATAGCAACATTTCTAATCGTATTTTTCACTTATATTTCCTTATTTTGCAACAAAACCAAAAACTTGATCCTGAAGATTAACTTTTTAATTTATATGTATTTATATCGGGATACTACGCAAGTATATATATCGTTATCAAGTAATATAGAACATTTTTATTAAGACCTGAATATTGAACTCACAGGGAAGATTATGCAATATGCACTTTTTAGAAAGTTTTTCTATTTTTAAATAGATAATTACTTAACTAAAATAATTTTTGTAGGAATTTAAAATTTAAATATTTTTGGTATTTTTGATATTTTAACAAAATAGTAGAACTATAAAAATGATTTTTGGAGGAATTTAAAATTTAAATATTTTTGGTATTTTTGATATTTTAACGAAATAATAACAACTTAAAAATATAACTAAAGTTTTTGTAGTGAAAAGTACTTAATATGAAAACTTCTTCTTCTTATCATGAATCAGTAATAAGTATAGGAATTCTGTTGTTGAAAGTATGCAAATTGTGTTTTTCCAAATAGGAGCAATAATATTATTTACCCTTACTAGAGATGCTATAAAGAACATTGGCTAACAAATTTTGTTGTGCCAAATAGAAGCAATAATATTCTTTACCCTTACTAGAGATGCTATAAAGTAGTGAAAAGTACTTAATATGAAAACTTCTTCTTCTTATCATGAATCAGTAATAAGTATAGGAATTCTGTTGTTGAAAGTATGCAAATTGTGTTTTTCCAAATAGGAGCAATAATATTATTTACCCTTACTAGAGATGCTATAAAGAACATTGGCTATTTTGCAAATTTTTTTGGGTCAAATAGGAGCAATAATATTCATTACCCTTACTAGAGATGCTATAAAGAACATTGGCTAATTTAAAGTTTTAATAGTTCTGAATACCGACAAGGTAGGGAAGATACTAGCTCTCACTCTAGAGTTCCCTTGATTCCCTCCAGCTAGGGGCTAACATTCTCGTATCATAACCTAAAAAAATAAACCAAGTTGGGGGCTTTAATCCATCACTTTAAAGTCCTCTAACTCTACACCCATCAATGAATATTTCTCTATTTATTTGCACTCTAAATTATATGAACTACATTCTCATTCATACAACCTCATGGGATTCTTTCCAATTGTTGACTGACATAAGAATTACATTTTCATTCATACAACCTCATGTGATTCTTTCCAATTATTGACTGAGACAATACGCAATTCATCCAACTCATTCGATTCTTTCTAATTGTTGACTGAGACAATACCAGTCCGGTTCTTACATGTTCTCACAATAAATTTTAACCAATTGTTGACTTAGACAATACCAGCCCGGTTCTTACATGTTCTCACAACAAATTTTAACATTATTTCCAAATTTATTTGCACTAAATCATATGAATTACATTCTCATTCATACAACCTCATGTGATTCTTTCTACCTATTTGCACTCAATCATATGAACTACATTCTCATTCATACAACCTCATGTGATTCTTTCCAAATATTGATTGAGACAATACCAGCCCGGCTCTTACATGTTCTCACAACAAATTTTAACATCTGGATTAGCCAAATCAAGAAGTAAATGAAGTGCATGGATTTAAATCATCACAACTTCTTCCAACATTAAAGATCAATACTCTCCACAACTTCCATCCAAAACTTAATTACTTATCATTTTAAGATGAAAGATAAAGAAA
>JXCR01149018.1:92921-169229 GCA_002079205.1 Phalaenopsis hybrid cultivar
TAGTACATTTGAGAACAAATAAAATTCCAGTTTTAAAAATATTTTTCATCCCCCAAAACATAAATTTTTAATAGATTAAACAGTTTAGCATCAGATAATTATATAGACAAGAAATGAAAATTGAAATAACATGCTAATAGGAATTGTTACATCCTAATTATACAAATATAAAACTATAGACAGGAGTAAAATTAATTTTGATCAAATTTTCTAACATTTTATTTTAGTTTAAAATGTAGATATTCAAATAGACTTCTAAACAGTGGGTATAAAAGCAAACAACACACTAACTCGATAAAAGAAAAATACAGGGGCAGCAGTTTCTGAATTTCAAGTTTAAGATCTAAGCTAGCAAGATTTTCTACTTTTTAACAGATATGAAATTAAGTTAAGTTCTAAACTAACTAAATCACAGTATTAAACACAAAACAACAGTTACTACCCTAAGATTTAAAAATAATATATTAACTACCACAAACGTCATAATAATAATAAAACATAAAAGCCCAAAACACAACATAGTCCAAAACAACACAGATGCAAATGTAGCAAGCTCAGACCACATTGCTCATGTCATATTACAATCATAAAATGAATCTCTCAGCTCTACTCTTCATTCTCAGAATCACTGTTGTACCATTTATCTTCAGGTTCATAATTAGGATATCAAGGTAATGGAGAAAATTGCACTCCTGGGTCACCTTTAATCAGGCTCTCCAAAGATGCATGGAATTTCTCTTTATAATCACTCTTCCTTCTATTATAACTATTAGTATGATCTGCAAAATTCTCTAAATTTTGTACCTTATCAGCGGTAAAATTGATATTATCCATCATCTTCTGCAATAACTCATCCTGAGTCTTAGTAAAATCACCTCTAGTTGTAGAAGCACGTGAAGTAGATGGTCTAGATGAAGATGCAACAGAGGTAGATGCAGCAGATGTCTCTAATCAATAGCTCCTGGAAAATCCTCCTCTCCAGCTAAAAATCAAATGCTCAGAATAAGTCTTCACATTAACCTTCATGATGGGCTTTAAAGGTAACAGAACTTCCTCCCAACTATCATACTTTACTCCAGCCTGCTCGCAAAATAAAAATATCAAGGAAGCAAATCTCATACCTACAGTAGTAGTAGCTGTAGCAGAATTGATGATAGTCAGATAAATCAAAACCCCCTATGTTCATGGGCTTTCCCTCCTGAATATAATAATTCAACGTCGCTCTCTCTCTCTCTCTGGTCACTTCACTGAGATGATTGGTTGGAAGCAGATGAGCAGAAATGAAATAGTGTCNCGTCTCTAATCAATAGCTCCTGGAAAATCCTCCTCTCCAACTAAAAATCAAATGCTCAGAATAAGTCTTCACATTAACCTTCGTGATGGTCTTTAAAGGTAACAGAACTTCCTCCCAACTATCATACTTTACTCCAGCCTGCTCGCATAAAGAAAATATCAAGGAAGCAAATCCCATACCTACAGTAGTAGTAGCTGTAGCAGAATTGATGATAGTCATATAGATCAAAACCCCCTATGTTGATGGGCTTTCCCTCCTGAATATAATAATTCAACGTCGCTCTCTCTCTCTCTCTCTGGTCACTTCACTGAGATGATTGGTTGGAAGCAGATGAGCAGAAATGAAATAGTGTCAGGCCTCTGAAGGTGCACATAACTTTGAAGTTGAGAAATTTACTCTCCTCTCATTGGTAATCTTCCATAGTCCTCTCCCAATAGTCAAGTATGAAATAATCTNAGCTTCTGGAAGATCCTCCTTTCCGGCCAAAATTTGAATGCTTAGAATAAGTCTTCACATTCACCTTCGTAATGGGCTTTAAAGGTAACAGAACTTCCTCCCAACTATCATACTTCACTCCAGCATGCTCGCATAAAGAAATTATCAAGGAAGCAAATCTCATACCTCTAGTAGTAGCAACAACAGCAGAACTGATGATAGTCTGATAGATCAAAGACCCCATGTTGATGGAATTTCCCTTCTGAATACAATAATTCAATGTTGCTCTCTCTCTGGTCACTTGACTGAGATGATTGGTCGGAAGCAGGCGAGCAGAAATGAAATAGTGTCAGTCCTTTGAAGGTGCACATACCTTTGAAGTTGAGAAATTTA
The DNA here is from genome assembly GCA_002079205.1 of Phalaenopsis hybrid cultivar. Taxonomy (NCBI): domain Eukaryota; kingdom Viridiplantae; phylum Streptophyta; class Magnoliopsida; order Asparagales; family Orchidaceae; genus Phalaenopsis; species Phalaenopsis hybrid cultivar. Next base: position 95,044 of record JXCR01149018.1, read on the forward strand.
CTCTCCTCTCATTGGTAATCTTCGAAAGTCCTCNTGATTTAGCAACTTTTTATAAGTCTTTAATATATCGCCTGTAGAATCCAGCATGTCCTAAATAACCCTTAATTTCCCTCACATTTGTTGGGTAAGGTAAATTAGCTATCACTTGAATTTTCACAGAGTCAACTTCCATACCATTTTCTAATATCTGATGTCCTAAAACATTTCCTCCTGCTACCATAAATTGGCATTTTTCCTAATTAAGGACTAAATTTGNAGATTTAGCAACTTTTTATAAGTCTTTAATATATCGCCTGTAGAATCCAGCATGTCCTAAAAAACTCTTAATTTCCCTCACATTTGTTGGGTAAGGTAAATTAGCTATCACTTTAATTTTCACTGAGTCAACTTCCATACCATTTTCTGATATCTGATGTCCTAAAACATTTCCTCCTGCTACCATAAATTGGCATTTTTCCTAATTAAGGACTAAATTTGTTTCTTCATGGCGCTTACGAACTCTTGATAAAAGTTCTAAACATGATTCAAATAAAGTTTCAAACACTGAAAAATCATCCAAAAAAACTTCAAATCCTTTTTGAATTAAATCACATAAAATAACCATCATACATCTTTGAGGAACATTACATAAACCAAAGGGCATTTTTTTAAAAGCAAATGTACCATAGGAACTGGTAAGAGTTTTTTTTTCTCTTGATCCTCATGAGCTATTTGTATTTGGTGATAAATAGTCTATCCATCCAGAAAGTAAAANCAGGAACATTACATAAACCAAAGGGCATTTTTTTAAAAAGCAAATGTACCATAGGAACTGGTAAAAGTTTTTTTTTTCTCTTGATCCTCATGAGCTATTTGTATTTGGTGATAAATAGTCTATCCATCCAGAAAGTAAAAGTATTTATGCTCATCTAGTCTATCCAACATTTGATCTAGAAAGGGTAGTGGAAAATGATCTTTCCTAATTGTGAGATTTAATTTTCTATAATTAATGCATATTCTCCACCCTGTGACTTGTCTTGTTGTTATTAACTTATTAAGTTCATTCATAATCACAGTCACTCCTCCTTTCTTAGGAACATAGTAAATTGGACTAACCCATGCACTATATGAAATAGGATAGATAATTCCAACGTATAATCACTTTAAAATTTTTTTCTTAACAACTTCTTTCATAACAGGATTCAATCTCCTTTGAGGATTGATCCTAACTCAATGCTTCTGCATAGTATAGCAACAGTTCTAATCGTACTTTTCACTTATATTTCCTTATTTTGCAACAAAACCAAAAACTTGATCCTGAAAAAAAATAAGAATTTAACTTTTTAATTTATATGTATTTATATTGGGATACTACGCAAGTATATATATCGTTATCAAGTAATATAGAACTTTTTGATTAAGGCCTGAATATTGAACTCACGGGGAAGATTATGCAATATGCACTTTTTAGAAATTTTTTCTATGTTTAAATAGATAATTACTTAACTAAAATATTTTTTGTAGGAATTTAAAATTTAAATATTTTTGGTATTTTTAATATTTTAACAAAATAGTAACAACTTAAAAAGATAACTAAAGTTTTTGAAGAAGAAAAGTACTTAATATGAAAATATCTTTCTTCTTATCATGAATCAGTAATAAGTATAGGAATTCTGTTGTTGAAAGTATGCAAATTGTGTTTTTCCAAATAGGAGCAATAATATTATTTACCCTTACTAGAGATGCTATAAAGAACATTGGCTAACAAATTTTGTTGTGCCAAATAGAAGCAATAATATTCTTTACCCTTACTAGAGATGCTATAAAGTAGTGAAAAGTACTTAATATGAAAACTTCTTCTTCTTATCATGAATCAGTAATAAGTATAGGAATTCTGTTGTTGAAAGTATGCAAATTGTGTTTTTCCAAATAGGAGCAATAATATTATTTACCCTTACTAGAGATGCTATAAAGAACATTGGCTATTTTTTAATTTTTTTTGGGTCAAATAGGAGAAATAATATTCATTACCCTTACTAGAGATGCTATAAAGAACATTGGCTAATTTAAAGTTTTAATAGTTCTGAAGATCGACAAGGTAGGGAAGATACTAGCTCTCACTCTAGAGTTCCCTTGATTCCCTCCAGCCAGGGGCTAACATTCTCGTATCATAACCTAAAAAAATAAACCAAGTTGGGGGCTTTAATCCATCACTTTAAAGCCCTCTAACTCTACACCCATCAATGAATATTTCTCTATTTATTTGCACTCAATCATATGAACTACATTCTCATNGAATTATGACATTTTTTGATAATTTCATAAGCTTCTTCTAATGGTACACATTTTCGAATGATCAGATCCTTTCCTTGTTTATATAATTATGGGTCATTCCAAAAATAAGTATTAGCTTCAGAAATAAATTTCCTCATTTGTTGGTATGTCATTCCATAGGGTTTAAGAACACTAACAATATAGTTCACAATGTCGGTATACCACGAAACACACCACTCATTTACAGTGAACAATTTTTAATCTGGAAAATGTTCATTAATTACTTTTTCAAATTAGAGTCGTTTTTCTAATTCAAGCCTAGACAAATGATCAGCAATTTGATTTCCAGTTCCCTTCTGATCTACTATTTTAAAATCAAATTCTTGTAAAAGAAGAATCCATCTTATAAGTCTCGGTTTAGTATCCTTCTTTTTCATTAAGCACTTAATAGCAGAATGAACTGTATGTACTATACAATGAGTTCCAATCAAATATGATCTAAATTTATCAAAGGCATATACTGTAGCAGAATGATCCGTATGCACTATACAATGAGTTCCAATCAAATATGATCTAAATTTATCAAAGGTATCTGCACTATACAAGAGTTCCAATAAAATTAGATTTAAATTTATTAAAGGCATATACTATTACTAATAACTCTTTTTTAGTTGTTGTATATTAATTTGAGTTTCATTAAGAGTTTTACTAGCATAGTAAATAACTTTGAAAATTTTATCATATCTTTATCNCCAATATTTTCAGGACCCTTTTCTAAGTCCTCTCCTCTTTCTTTTATAGTTTTCCAAGAGGTGCCTTGGGATCTCTTCAAAATGTGTCTTGATTCGATGTATTTGNCTTTTTCTTTTATAGTTTTTTCCAAGAGGTGCCTTGGGATCTCTTCAAAATGTGTCTTGATTCGATGTATTTGCCCAAGAGACGCATCCTTTCATGATAATTTTTGTCTATGGTGGTTACAACCACTTATTAAGTCAATGGGTGCCTCAAAAGCTCTTCTAAATTCTTGAAAACCAATTTTACTCGTCTAGTAACTGCCACTGGCACTTAAGCGCAGGGTTTCGGTGCTTAGGCGCGGACTTCTCTGTTTAACCAGTGCTTAAGCGTCGGATCTGGCGCTTAGGCGCCAAAACTCTTTTGCACAATTTTTCNAGCGCGGACTTCTCTGTTTAACCAGTGCTTAAGCATCGGATCTGGCGCTTAGGCACCAAAACTCTTTTGCACAATTTTTCACCTTTTTGCTCCAAATTCAATCCTTTCTCACTCCTTTAAGCATTTTTTCCATTTTTACTTGTATTTGCAACAAAAACACAAAAATAACTTCCATTAAAGCGCAATATCTCAAAANTCCATTTTTACTTGTATTTGCAACAAAAACACAAAAATAACTTCCATTAAAGCGCAATATCTCAAAAATAGGTATAAAAATGTGTCTAAAAATACTATATATTTTAGGTGTATCAAAATCCCCCGAACTTAAAATGTTACTTATCCTCAAGTGACACTTCAATCTTTAAAAACCAAATATGTATGATATGCATATGAGTTTCTTTATTAGTTACTAAAATTTAGATTTAGAAATATAGTAGTCCAATTTAGAACAAATAATTAGTAAATGAGACCAACTTAAAGTTTGATAATTTTTAATGTTAACAACTATGAAAATATGAGTTCCTATCTAATTCAGAAATATTATAAATTCTCTAAATTTAGATTTTAGTTCTTTTATTTCTCTACTTAAAAATTTTTATTAAAAAAAATTTTATTTACTATATTATATTTATAAGCTTAAGATTTTATTAAGTCTCATACTTTAAACATATCAAATGTAGAACCAATTTTTAGTTAGGCACTAATCCTCAAGCTTCTCCTTCCTTACATTTCTTTTCTTTTCTTTTTCTTTTCTTTTTCTTTTCTTTTCTTTTTCTTTTTCTTTTTCAGGCAAGGATTACTATATCTGGATAGGCCTTTAATAATTTTGAANCTCTACTTAAAAATTTTTATTTAAAAAAAATTTATTTACTATATTATATTTATAAGCTTAAGATTTTATTAAGCCTCATACTTTAAACATATCAAATGTAGAACCAATTTTTAGTTAGGCACTAATCCTCAAGCTTCTCCTTCCTTACATTTCTTTTCCTTTCTTTTTCTTTTCCTTTTCTTTTCTTTTCTTTTTCTTTTTCTTTTTCAGGCAAGAATTACTATATCTGGATAGACCTTTAATAATTTTGAATTTCACTTCTCCTTTCTTAAAGTAAAGTCTTAATATAAAAATTTTACTTATAAATATAATAATAGCTTTGAAAATCATTTTAAAAAAGAAATTTAAGTATTAAAAATAAAAGTNAATATGAAACTTTTACTTATAAATATAATAATAGCTTTGAAAATCATTTTAAAAAAGAAATTTAAGTATTAAAAATAAAAGTCTAAATCATCTAAATTTCTTAAAAATACATTTTTTTCTACTAAAGATAGTCGCTTATATTAATCATTTTCTATACTAAAAATTTTTAAATTAAAAGTTTTTCTTCTTTACTTAAAATTTTAACTAAATTTTCTTACTCATTTCTAAAATCAAATTCCTAATATAACTTCATATACATAATCCCTTACTCATTTCTAAAATCAAATTTTACTTCCCTAATATAACTTCATATACATGATCATTTTTTCTTTTAAAATCAAATTCACTTATAGTACATTTGAGAACAAATAAAATTCCAGTTTTAAAATTATTTTTCATCCCCCAAAACATAATTTTTTAATAGATTAAACAGTTTAGCATCAGATAATTATATAGACAAGAAATGAAAATTGAAATAACATGCTAATAGGAATTGTTACATCCTAATTATACAAATATAAAACTATAGACAGGAGTAAAATTAATTTTGATCAAATTTTCTAACATTTTATTTTAGTTTAAAATGTAGATATTCAAATAGACTTCTAAACAGTGGGTATAAAAGCAAACAACACACTAACTCGATAAAAGAAAAATACAGGGGCAGCAGTTTCTGAATTTCAAGTTTAAGATCTAAGCTAGCAAGATTTTCTACTTTTTAACAGATATGAAATTAAGTTAAGTTCTAAACTAACTAAATCACAGTATTAAACACAAAACAACAGTTACTACCCTAAGATTTAAAAATAATATATTAACTACCACAAACGTCATAATAATAATAAAACATAAAAGCCCAAAACACAACATAGTCCAAAACAACACAGATGCAAATGTAGCAAGCTCAGACCACATTGCTCATGTCATATTACAATCATAAAATGAATCTCTCAGCTCTACTCTTCATTCTCAGAATCACTGTTGTACCATTTATCTTCAGGTTCATAATTAGGATATCAAGGTAATGGAGAAAATTGCACTCCTGGGTCACCTTTAATCAGGCTCTCCAAAGATGCATGGAATTTCTCTTTATAATCACTCTTCCTTCTATTATAACTATTAGTATGATCTGCAAAATTCTCTAAATTTTGTACCTTATCAGCGGTAAAATTGATATTATCCATCATCTTCTGCAATAACTCATCCTGAGTCTTAGTAAAATCACCTCTAGTTGTAGAAGCACGTGAAGTAGATGGTCTAGATGAAGATGCAACAGAGGTAGATGCAGCAGATGTCTCTAATCAATAGCTCCTGGAAAATCCTCCTCTCCAGCTAAAAATCAAATGCTCAGAATAAGTCTTCACATTAACCTTCATGATGGGCTTTAAAGGTAACAGAACTTCCTCCCAACTATCATACTTTACTCCAGCCTGCTCGCATAAAGAAAATATCAAGGAAGCAAATCTCATACCTACAGTAGTAGTAGCTGTAGCAGAATTGATGATAGTCAGATAAATCAAAACCCCCTATGTTCATGGGCTTTCCCTCCTGAATATAATAATTCAACGTCGCTCTCTCTCTCTCTCTGGTCACTTCACTGAGATGATTGGTTGGAAGCAGATGAGCAGAAATGAAATAGTGTCAGGCCTCTGAAGGTGCACATAACTTTGAAGTTGAGAAATTTACTCTCCTCTCATTGGTAATCTTCCATAGTCCTCTCCCAATAGTCAAGTATGAAATAATCTTGTCCAATTCCGCTTCCATAGGACTATAATTTGCATAAAAACACAAAGTCTCCGGTGGTAAATGGTAAAACAAGTTGATTACCTCTGGAGTAAAAGGCACTAACTTCCCTCGAACCATAACTCGATCGTCCTCAGCCTCTGGGAGATTTTCATAAAACTCCCTTACAACAGAAATCACTGTGATAGTAGGGAAACAACAGAACTGTTCCCACTATCAGTGGACTATGAGGTCTTCCACTTCTCCACCTGGACTCTTAAAACATCGCTCCTGAATAAATTTTCGTGACTATAGAGCGTCACTATATCGATCATGAGGTTTTGAACTGAAAAATTGCTCGAATCAAATGGGCTCTTTCCTCTGCTCCTTTTCATTCTTGGTGTCATTCTACAAATTTGATAAACTCCAAAAATAACTTTAAAAGTCAAGTTTAAATCACTAAACTAAACTTTCAAAAGAACTAACTAAACTTCCCAAGCAATTTCCATAGATTTTTTTTCACTTTTCACCATGAATATTAAATTTTCAAAATCTTCCAAATGTGCTTAAAATATATGGTGAAAATCCAAAATTTTTGCATAGAAGTAATGCTCTTATTTCAAGGAACTTGGATCTAGCAAATCTCACTCGATTCCACCAAGAAATCTCCAAATTTCACTTGCCCTAGCCCTCAAAATCATGAACTCGAGTTGGAGAAGACAATAGGAGGCGTTAAAAATGGTTTTTTTGGACCTAAAATTCACTTTTAACCGTACGCAATTTTCGTGAACCGACGCTTAAGCGCGGGTAAGTGGTGCTTAGGTGCCTGACTCACGGGTTGGCTCACGCTTAAGCACGACATGTGGCACTTAGGCGCCTGTGCATAATTTTTAAAATTTTTAATTTTAAGTAAAATGCACTATTAGCCTAAGTAAACCACCCCTAAATGGTCTCATAGCACTTAAATGACTATTTTTACTTCCTATAACTCCCTTCTTTCTCAAAATTCTACATAATAATTAATTCAATTGGAGGCTAAAAATAACACAAATTTTCACAAAAACAAACTTATATTAATTCACAAACAAGTACAAACACATTTAACAATTAGTTCTCTTTTCAAATAGTCTTGGATGAGAAAATTTTCTTAAGTACAAAACACTTAACACACATTTACACATAAGTGACACAAACACTAAAAACGAGACATAAACACTAACACACTTAATAACATGTCTCTAAACATACAATTCCTAACCCTTAACTTAATGCCACTCTTCATTAGACGGAACAAATTCTTGTCTCTCAGTAGTCTCTCTAGGAATATAGAGTTGATAAAATGGACAGTGGTGACGAGCTCTAATACTATCATCTTCAATCCACTTTTTCTTATGGAACATCACCTTATTTGCTTCCTCTACATAACTGGATGACTGAATTGCACCTTAAGTTGCCACCCAATATGTTCTAGATGAGCATGCAATTCAAGAACCTTAGTCTCTAATACATATATAGTNGCCTTATTTGCTTCCTCTACATAACTGGTATGGCTAAATTGCACCTTAAGTTGCCACCCAATATGTTCTAGATGAGCATGCAATTCAAGCACCTTAGTCTCTAATACAGATATAGTATTCTCCATCTTGTTGATCTTCTCTGATATCCCTTCAATACTAACGGCTAAGAAACTGTTATACATCTCTTGTGCACTTTGACTAATGAACTTCTTCCTCATGGCTTCTTCTTTCTTCTTCAAATCCATCTCCCATGAAGACATTTTCTCTAAAGCTCTCTCTTTCTTAGACTTTTAGGGCTAAAAATAATCCGTTGTGAAATTCCTTCACAAACCACTTCTATTTATAGGCCTAATTCCCCCTCATAACTTCTAGGCATGACTAGAANTTCCCATGAAGCCATTTTCTCTAAAGCTCTCTCTTTCTTAGACTTTTAGGGCTAAAAATAATCCGGCATGAAATTCCTTCACAAACCACTTCTATTTATAGACCTAATTCCCCCTCATAACTTCTAGGCAAGACTAGAAACTGCCAAGACACGTTTATTCCAACTAAATTGCAGTTACACCTTCTAGAAATTGAAATTTGCACATGTGATTAAATTTTCGCGCGTAAGCGTCGGATCTGGCGCTTAGGCGCCAGTGCACATTTTTGCACCATTCAACTTAACGTCCAAATTCTTATCCTAACATGTCTAGGTCACTAAATAAAGTCTAAAAATCATTACTAGCACATATTAAACTCAAAAATACTACCCTAATTTCTGAATCAGACTCAAAACAACAATCAAAGAAAAAACACATTGATAACTAAGGGTTGCCTCCCACAAAGCGCTTAATTTTACGTCGTCAGCTCGACGTAACAAGTGCTCATTCTGGTTGACCTAACATCATTCCATCATTATATTTATGCTGATCCCCTATATAATAAGGTTTCAGTCTATGTCCATTGACTTTAAAAATTTTCTCAAAATTAGGATCTTTAATATCCACAGCTCCATAAGGATAAACTTTTATCACAACAAATGAGCATCCACCTGGACTTAAGTTTGCCTAGAAATAATCTTAACCTTTCATTATATAGCAAAACTTGTTGCCCTAGCTGAAAATTTTTAGTAAGAATCTTTTNAACCCTAATTTCTGAATCAGACTCAAAACAACAATCAAAGAAAAAATACATTAATAACTAAGGGTTGCCTCCCACAAAGCGCTTAATTTTACGTCGTCAGCCCGACGTAACAAGTGCTCATTCTGGTTGACCCAACATCATTCCATCATTATATTTATGCTGATCCCCTATATAATAAGCTTTCAGTCTATATCCATTGACTTTAAAAATTTTCTCAAAATTAGGATCTTTAATATCCACAGCGCCATAAGGATAAACTTTTATCACAACAAATTGGCCATCCACCTGGACTTAAGTTTGCCTGGAAATAATCTTAACCTTTCATTATATAGCAAAACTTGTTGCCCTAGCTGAAAATTTTTAGTAAGAATCTTTTGATCATGCCACATGTTCATCATTTCTTTATAAATCTTAGCACTCTCGTAAGATTCATTCCTTACCTCTTCAAGCTCATTTAATTTTAACAATCTTTTCTCACTAGCATCTTTTAAATTATAATTGAACTCTTTAATAGCCCAATATGTTGTAACATTCTTTTCTCACCAGCATCTTTTAAATTATAATTGAACTCTTTAATAGCCCAATATGCTTTATGTTCATATTAAACTTGTGATAATTGAACTCTTTAATAGCCCAATATGCTTTATGCTCAAGTTCAACTGGTAAGTGACAAGCCTTCTCAAATATTAGCCTATCAATATGCCTTATGCTCAAGTTCAACTAGTAAGTGACAAGCTTTTCCAAATATTAGCCTATAATGAAGAACATTCTTATAGGAGTTCTGTATGCAGTCCTATAAGCCCACAAAGCATAGTCAAGTTTGGCTGACCAATAGATTCCTATAAGAAGTTCTATTTGCAGCCCTATAAGCCCACAAAGCATAGTCAAGTTTGACTGACCAATCTATTTTTGTTGGATTCACAGCATATAAGCCCACAAAGCATAGTCAAGTTTGACTGACCAATCCATTTTTGTTGGATTCACAGATTCCACAAACCATAGTCAAGTTTGACTGACCAATCCATTTTTGTTGGATTCACAGATTTTTCCATAATTCTTAGCCCACAAAGCATGGTCAAGTTTGACTGACCAATCCATTTTTGTTGGATTCACAGATTTTTCCATAATTCTTTTAATTTTTTGATTGGATAATTCAGCCAAACCATTTGTCTGAGGATGATAAGCAGTAGCAATCCTATGATTTATATGTGATTAGATAATTCAGCCAATACACTTGTCTGAGGATGATAAGCAGTAGATATTCTATGATTTATATGATATTTCTTTAATAACTGATTGGATAGTTCAACCAAACCACTTGTCTGAGGATGATAAGCAGTAACAATCCTATGATTTATATGACATTTCTTTAATAAATTCTCCATAATGGCATTTCTAAAATGACTTCCCCAATAAGTAATGATAACTCTCGGCATCCTAAATCTATAAAATATGTTCATTTTCAAAAATTTTGCAACACTTTGAGCATCACATTGAGGTAAAGCAACAGCTTCTATCCGTTTGAATACATAGTCCACTGCTAACTGAATATATAAATTTCTGAAAGATGGAAAAAATGTTTCCATGAAATCTAATCCCCAAACATAAAATATTTCAACTTCTAGCATATAATTGAGGGGCATCTCATTTCTTCTAGAAATATTGCCTACTCTTTGACATCTATCACAAGTTTTGATATAAGCATTAACATCTCTAAAAATTGTAGGCCAATAAAATCCAGATTGTAGAATTTTGTATGNGAATTTGACACCGTACCCTTTCCTAAGGGTTTTGTGCCTCCGAACTTCAGAATATTCGATGGGACCGGAAATCCCAGGCAACATCTAGCACATTTCAGAGCTCATTGTGGTTTCACAAGAAGTAATGAAGCCTTGCTTCGCCAACAGTTCGTCACCAGTTTAACAAGAGTTGCCTTTGACTGGTATGCCGATTTGCCCAACTATTCGGTCAAATCATTTACAGAATTGGAACTATTCTTTGTAAAAAGATTCGCCGGCGCGGAACGTCATGTTTCTATTAGAGAACTCATGATGGAAAAACAAAAATCTGGAGAAACTTTGGTAGNCTTATTAAATTCACTTGGACCAAGTGATTCCAATAGAAAATAGTGGTGCCGGGACGATGGAACCGTGGGATCTTGACCGNCACGCCAGTCATTTACAGTGAACAATTTTTCATCTAGAAAATGTTCATTAATTTATTTTTCAAAATAAAGTGATTTTTCTAATTCAAGCCTGGACAAATGATCAGCAATTTGATTTTCAGTTCCCTTCCGATCTACTATTTCAAAATCAAATTCTTGTAAAAGAAGAATCCATCTTATAAGTCTCGGTTTAGTATCATTCTTTTTCATTAAGAACTTAATAGTAGAATGATCTGTATGCACTATACAATGAGTTCCAATCAAATATGATCTAAATTGATGAAAGTCATATACTACTGCTAAAACCTCTTTTCCAGTTATTGTATAATTAATTTGAGTTTCAGTAAGAGTTTTACTAGCATAGTAAATAACTTAGAAAATTTTATCATATCTTTGTCCTAAAACAATTCCAATAGCATAATCACTTGCATCACACATAAGTTCAAAAGATTTTTCCCATTTTGGTGAAACTATAATTGGTGTAGTGATTAATTTTTCTTTTATTAATTTAAAAGCTTTTAGGCATTCCTCATCAAAATTTTAAATTGCATCTTTCTCTAGTAAATGACAAAAAGGCTTAGCAATCTTAGAAAAGTCCTTAATATATCGCTTGTAGAATCCAACATGTCCTAAAAAACTCCTAATTTCCCATACATTTGCTGGCTAAGGTAAATTAGCGATCACTTGAATTTTAGCAGGATCTACTTCCATACCATTTTTTGATATGATAACCTAATACAATTCACCCATGCTACCATAAAGTTGCATTTTTCTCAGTTAAGGACTAAATTTATTTCTTCAAAGTGCTTAAGAACTTTAGATAAATGTTCTAAACATAAGTCAAATGAAGTTCCTAGCACTAAAAAGCCATCCATAAATACTTCAATCCCTTTTTCAATTAAATTACAAAAAATTGCGATCATACATCTTTGAAATGTAGCAGGGGAATTACATAAACCAAAGGGCATTCTTCTGAAAGCAAAAGTACCATAAGGACTGATAAATATTGTTTTCTCTTGATCCTCAGAAGATATTTAAATTTGGTGATAACCGGTATATCCATCCAGAAATAAAAGTATTTGTGCCAAGCTAGTCTATCCAGCATTTGATCTAGAAAGGGTAATGGAAAATGATCTTTCCTAGTGGAAAGATTTAATTTTCTATAATCATTGCATACTCGCCACCCTGTAACTTTTCTAGTAGGTATTAAATCATTATGCTCATTCACAGTTACTGTTACTTCTCCTTTCTTAGGAACACAGTGAATTGGACTAACCCATGCACAACCTGAAATAGGGTAGATAATTCCATCATCCAACCACTTTAAAATTTCTTTCTTAACAACCTCTTTCATAACAGGATTTAATCTCCTTTGTGGATCAACCCTGGATTTGCACTTTTCTTTTAGATTAATTCTATGCATACAAATTGAAGGATTGATTCATTTAATATCAGCAATTGTCCATCCGAAGGCTTTCTTAAAATTTTTCAGAATTTTCATCAGCTTTTCTTCTTCTTCCTTTGTTAACTTCGAGGAAATTATAATAGGTAAAGTAGAGGAATCTCCTAATAAGACATATTTTAAATGTTCAAGAAGTAATTTCAACTTAAGTTCTGGAGGTTTTTTAATAAATGGATAAAATGATTTATCTTTGTCTATCGTGTCCAAAATTTCAGAACTTTCTTGAACATAACTTGAATCTTCCTTAAAAAGGTTTACACATTGATCTAATGCCTCTTCTTTCTCATGTTCCAAATCTTTTTCTTCAGATTTTTCTTCATAAGTAGTCTTGAAATGGCAATCGCTTAGATATCTTATAACATCCATTCTATAGCATTCATGATCTTTACTTTTTGCAGGGTATTTCATTGAATTTGAAATGTTTAAAGTGACAGTATGATCATTGATGAGCATTGTTAATTCTCCTTTCTGCACATGTATCTTTACTCTTCCTATAGCTAGGAAAGGTCTCCCCAAAATGATAGGTATTTCTTTATCTTCCTCTATACCTAGCACAATGAAATCAACATGAAAGATAAATAGATCCACTTTCACTAGGATATCTTCTATAACTCCTTTAGGGTATGTTATCGAACGATCTACTAAATGCAGAGTTATAGTAGTAGGGATTATTTCTCCTAATCTCAATCTTTTAAATATTGATAATGGCATAAGGTTAATGCTTGCACCTAAATCACATAAAGCTTTCCCATAAAATCTACCTCCTATTGCACATGGAATTGTAAAGCTACCAGGATCTTTAAGATTCTCAGGAAGTTTTTCTGAATTATAGAACTGCACTCCTCAATAAATGCAATAGTTTCATTATCTTCAAACTTCCTTTTTCTGTTGAGAATATTCTTCATAAACTTTACATAGCTTGGCATTTGTTCTAAAGCTTCAGCAAATGGAATATTGATTGTAGGCTTCTTAAATATTTCTAGAAATTTTGAAAATTGCTTATCCAACTTCTGTTGTCAAAGTCTCTGAGGAAATGGAGGTGGTGGTTTTTCTCAATCAATTTTCAGCGGAGAAATAGGACTTTCAGAATCTTTTGGAGTGTCCTCTTTTGATTCTTTAATTTCTTCTCTCTCTACTTCAATCTCTTTTTGAACCTTACCTTCCAGCTCTCTTCCGCTTCTAAGTTGTACAACTTTAACTTGCTCTTTATTCTGGTTTTTTGGATTTAATTCAGTATTACAAGGAAGTGTTCTTTGGTATCTATTATTTAATGAACTTGCAATTTTCCTAAGTTGATTCTCAATATTTCTAACTATAGTACCTTGACTTTGTAACTAATTACACATTTGTAACACCACTTCTTCTATAGACAACTTCTTCTCCTTAAATTGTGTATTACTATTGATTCCTGGAGGATAAGTAGATCTATAATTATTATTCTCTTGGTTGTTCCAGTTTCCCAAAGGGTTTACTTGGTTGTTCCCCCATTGCTGATTATTACTTCCCGAATTATTATTCCAGTTAAAGTTGGGATGGTTCTTCCAACCTGAGTTATAATATTTGGAATATCGGTTATTTTTCTTATTATTTATCGCATTCAAATTTCTTAATGATGTTTGAGAATCTACTATTTAGCCTAATGAATTCTCTTCAATCATGGAAATTGGTTGACAAAAATTCATATCAAATTTGTCTAACTTCCTTGAAATTGCAGCAACTTGATTTGCTAACATAGTAAATGCATCAGTTTCATGGCCTAACTTCCTTGAAATTGCAGCAACTTGATTTGCTAACATAGTAAATGCATTAGTTTCATGATTTAACTTCCTTAAAATTGCAGCAACTTGATTTGCTAACATAGTAAATGCATCAGATTCATGAAATAGGCTACTTTCTTTGGATTTGCCCTCTCAGAAAGCCATTAAAATTTTTTGGTAGCCATCTCATCAATTAAAGCATAGGCGTCATGAAATGGTTTTGACACCAACGAACCACCAGCAGCGGCATCGATAATAGATCTAAGAGAACTAATTAATCCATTATAAAAGGTTTGAATTACTAACCAATCTAGTATAGCATGGTGTGTACACTTTCTTAAGAGTTGTTTAAATCGTTCTCATGCTTCAAAAATAGATTCCCCTTCAAGCTGATTAAAAGATGTAATATCATTTCTAAGCTTCGCAATCTTTGATGGTGGAAAATATTTAGCAAGGAATTTTTTTGCTAAATCACTCCAAGTTCTGATAGATCCAGGTGCTAACAAATTCAACCACATCTTAGTTTTATCCCTCAGTGAGAAAAGAAATAACCTAAGTCTTATGGCATCATCTGAAACACCATTATATTTAAATGTAGCAAACAATTCTAGAAAATTGGTAAGATGTAATTTGGATCTTTAGTTGGTGATCCCCCAAACTGATTATTTGATACCATTTGGATAATAGCAGGTTTAAGCTCAAATTAATTATCCACTACCCTAGGTTTTTGAATACTGCAATGAAGTTCATCTACAGTAGGGTTGGCATAATCTCTTAAAGGTCTAAACTCTTGATGAAGATCAGCATTTTAATTATTTTGGTTTACTATTTCTGTAATTTTTTTGAATTTTTAAAGATTTTTAATTTTTTTAGTTTTTCTGATTTTTCTAATAGTTCTTTCTAATTCAGAATCGTAGGGCACTAGNAACACCATTATATTTAAATGTAGCAAACAATTCTAGAAAATTGGTAAGATGTAATTTGGATCTTTAGTTGGTGATCCCCCAAACTGATTATTTGATACCATTTGGATAATAGCAGGTTTAAGCTCAAATTAATTATCCACTACCCTAGGTTTTTGAATACTGCAATGAAGTTCATCTACAGTAGGGTTGGCATAATCTCTTAAAGGTCTAAACTCTTGATGAAGATCAGCATTTTAATTATTTTGGTTTACTATTTCTGTAATTTTTTTGAATTTTTAAAGATTTTTAATTTTTTTAGTTTTTCTGATTTTTCTAATAGTTCTTTCTAATTCAGAATCGTAGGGCACTAGTCCTTCCGAACCTGAACTACACATACACTAACATTAAATAAAAATAAAAATAAAATAAAAACAAACAAAATGAGATACAATATTTAAAGTTTAAATAAAACTTTCTAAAAATAGAAATTTACTTAGTTTTCTTCCCCGACAACGGCACCCAAAACTTGATCCCTGGATACTTAATTCTTATGCACAGTATAACAATAGTTCTGATTGTATTTTTCACTTATGTTTCCTTATTTTGCAACAAAACTAAAAACTTGATTCTGAAGAAAAATAAGAATTTAAATTTTTAATTTATATTTGTTTATATTGGGATACTACGTAAGTATATGTATCATTATCAAGTAATATAGGACTTTTTGATTAAGACCTGAATATTGAACACACAGAGAAGATTATGCAATATGCACTTTTTAGAAAATTTTTCTATTTTTCAAAAGATAATTACTTAAACTAAATATGATTTTTATAGGAATTGAAAATTAAAATATTTTTAATTTTTTTGATATTTTAACGAAACAGTAACAGCTTAAAAAGATAACTAAAGTTTTTGTAGAAGAAAAGTACTTAATAAGAAAATTTATTTCTTCATATCATGAATTAAAAATAAGTATAAGAATTCTGTTGTGGAAGTATGCAAATTGTGTTGTGTCAAATAGGAGCAATAATATTCTTTACCTTTACTAATGAGCTATAAAAAACATAGGATAATTTAAAGTTTGAATAGTTCTGAAGACCTGCTAGGCAGGGATGATACTACATCTCACTCTAGTGCTCCCTCGATTCCCACCACCAGGGGGCTAACATTCCCGTATCAGAACCTAAAACAATAAACAAAGTTGAGGGCTTTAACCTGTCACTTTAAAGTCCTCGAACTCTACACCCATCAATGAATATTTCCCTATTTATTTAAACTCAATCATATGAACTACTTTCTCATTCATAGAACCTCATGTGATTCTTTCCAATTATTGACTGAGACAATNACTTTTCCCTTACTAGAGATGCTATAAAGAATATTGACTAATTTAAAGTTTGATTAGTTCTAAAACCGGCTAGGCAGGGTGGATACTAGCTCTCACTCTAGAGTTCCCTCGATTCCCTCCACCTGGGGGGTAACATTCTTGTATCAGAACCTAAAATAGTAAACCAAGTTGCGGGCTTTAACCTGTCACTTTAAAGTCCTCTAGCTCTACACCCATCAATGAATATTTCTATATTTATTTGCACTCAATCATATGAACTACATTCTCATTCATACAACCTCATGTGATTCTCTCCAATTGTTGATTGAGATAATACCAGCCCGATTCTTACATGTTCTTACAACAAATTTTAACATCTGGATTGGCCAAATCAAGAAGTAAATGAAGTGTATGGATTTAAAATATAACCTCTTCCAACATTAAAGATCAATACTCTCCACAACTTCCATCCAAAACTTAATTACTTATCATTTCAAGAAGAAAGATAAAGAAAACTACTCAGAATCCATGGAGAAAAAAAAAACACACTTTAGTTTAAAAGTAGAAAAATAAAGAAAACTACTCAGAATACATTGAGAAAATAAAACCACACTTTAGTTTAAAAGTAGAAATCATTGCCAAACCACTAAGAAGTCTCTTTAAAGATCAATACTCTCCACAACTTCCATCCAACACTTAATTACTTATCATTTTAAGAAGAAAAAACTACTCAGAATCCATGGAGAACAAAACCACACTTTAGTTTAAAAGAAGAAATCATTGTCAAACCAATAATAAATCTCGATTAAAACCAAAAGTAGTCTAAAACGTAAAGACTTATTTCAAATCCTCCACCAAACTCTTGAAGTTCCTTTGAATCTCTTCTCTTTTACAATCACTAAAAAAATAACAAAAAGGACAAAGTAAATAAAAAGTGGTTTCTGAAAATCTCTCCAAACTAACTCTCTAGAGAAGAACTTTCAAAACTTGCCAATATTTTCAGGACTCTTTTCTAAGTCATCTCTTCTTTCATTTATAGTTTTCCAAGGGGTGCCTTGGGATCTCTTCAAAATGTGTCTTGATTTGATGTATTTGCCCAAGAGACACATTCTTTCATAATAATTTTCGTCCATGGTAGTTACAACCACCTATTAAGCCAATGGGTGCCTCAAAAACCTCTTCAAAATTTGTGAAAACCAATTTTAATCGTCTAGTAACTGCCACTGGCGCTTAAGCCCGGGGTCTCGGCGCTTAGGCGTGGCCTTCTTTGTTTAAACGGCGCTTAGACGCCAAAACTCTTTTGCACAATTTTTAACCTTTTTGCTCCAAATTTGATCTTTTTGTCCCTCCTTTAAGCATTTTTCCCACTTTTACTTGTATGTGCATGAAAAACACAAAAATACCATCTATTAAAGCGTTAATATCTCAAAAATTGGTATTAAAATGTGTTTAAAAACACTATATATTTTAGGAGTTTCAATAGGCTAGGGGTGGGAAAAAATATGACCCAAGTAAAATAAGCTTCCAGAAGCATGCACCTCGTGATAGAGCAACAAGCCATTACCGAGGTAAAGAAATTAATAGATGCTAACTTTCTAAGAGAAGATCAATACCCAACATGGGTAGTCGTAATTGTACAGGTCAAGAAGAAAAGTGGACAAATCTGTGTGTCGACTTCATGGATTTAAATAAAGTATGTGCATAAAATGAGTTCCTATTACCAATATTAGAATTCATGGATAGGCTCTTAGGCGCCAAAATTCTTTTGCACAATTTTGCACATTTTTACTCCAAATTTGATTCTTTTTCACTCCTTTAAGCATTTTCTCCATTTTTACTTGTATCTGCAAGAAAAACACAAAAATACAAATCCCCCAAACTTAAAATGTTAGTTGTCCTTAAGTGACACTTCACTCTTTAAAAACCAAATATGTTGATATGTATATGACTTTCTTTAGGAGTTACTAAAATTTAGATTTAGAAATATAGTAGTCCAATTTAGAAAAAATAATCACTAAATGAGACCAACTTAAAGTTTGAAAATTTCTAATGTTAAGAACTATGAAAATATAAGTTCCTATCTATTTCATAAATATTGTAAGTTTGCTAAATTTAGATTCTAGTTCTTCTATTTTCTCTACTTAAAAATTTTTATTAAAAATAATTTTAATTAATATATTATATTTATAATCTTAAGATTTTTATGAAGTCTTATACTTTAAAAAGATCAAATGTAGAACTAATTTTTTGTTAGGCACTAAACCTCATGCTTCTCCTCCCTTACATTTCTTTTCTTTTTCTTTTCTTTTTCTTTTCCTTTTCTTTTTCTTTTTTCTTCTTTTTTTTTTCTTTTTCAGGCAAGGATTATTATAGCTGGATATGTCTTTAATGATTTTGAATTACACTTCTTCTTTCCTAAAGCAAAGTCTTGATATAAAACTTTTATTTGTAAATACAATAATAGTTTAAAAATCATTTTAATAAAAGAAATTTAAGTATTAAAAACAAAATTCTAAATTATCTAAATTTTTCAAAACTAAAATTTTTATTACTAAAGATAGTCACTTATATTAATCATTTTCTATACTAAAGATTTTTAGTTTAGTTTTTTTTTTACTTAAAATTTTAACTAAATTTTCTTACTCATTTCTAAAATCAAACTTTGCTTCCCTAATATAACTTCATATACATAATGAATTTTTCTTTTAAAATTCAAATTCTTTGGTAATTCATCTGAGAACAAATAAAATTCAAGTTGTGAAAATATTTTTCATCCCTCACCCAAACTTAATTTTCTTAACAGATTAAACAGTTTAGCATCATAAAATTATATAGGTAGGAATAAAAATTGAAATAACATGCTAACAAGAATTTTTACATCCAAATTATACAAGTATAAAACTAAAGACATGAGTAAAATTAATTTTTATCAAATTTTCTAACATTTTATTTTAGTTTAACATGTAGAGATTCAATAGACTTCTAAACAGTGTGTATAAAAGCAAACCAACACAATAACATGATAAAAAAAAGTACAGGGTAGCAGTTTTTGAATTTTAAAATTAAGATCTAAACAAGTAA
The DNA here is from genome assembly GCA_002079205.1 of Phalaenopsis hybrid cultivar. Taxonomy (NCBI): domain Eukaryota; kingdom Viridiplantae; phylum Streptophyta; class Magnoliopsida; order Asparagales; family Orchidaceae; genus Phalaenopsis; species Phalaenopsis hybrid cultivar. The sequence continues at coordinate 114,728 of JXCR01149018.1, forward strand.
GATTTTTAACATGAAAAAAAAGACATGGAATTAAGTTAAGTTCTAAACTAATCAATCCACAGTACTAAAAACAAAAACAGTTACTACTCTAAAATTTTAAAAACAAAATACTATCTAACTCAACAATTACAGCAACAATAGAACATAAAAATTCAAAACACAACATAAAACATAGTCCACAACATCACATAACTGCATTTGTAGTAGTACTACATCACAGTTCCCATAACAAAACACAAACATAACAATACATCAAACCAAATCATGTCCAACACATCATCTCTCATCTCTACTCCTCTCCACTCTCAGAATTGCCACTATACCATTTTTCTTTAGTCTCATAGTCAGTATAATGAGGATACTGAGGAAATACTACTTCTGGGTCACCTATAATCAGGCCCTTCAGAGCTGGGTATAATTTCTTCTCAAAGTCACTCTTTCTCCTATTATACATATTTGTATGCTCAGCAAAATGTTCTAGATTTTTAACTTTATCAGCGGTAAAGTGCATATGAGCCATCATCTTCTGTAATAATTGCTCTTGAGTCTCAGTTGACTCACCTCAAGATGTAGAAGCACGTGATGATAGTCTGATAAATCAAAGCCCCTATGTTGATGGGCATTCCCTCTTGAATATAATAATTCAACGTCGCTCTCTATCTCTGATCACTTCACTGAGATGTTTTGTAGGAAGCAACGAGCAGTTATAAAATAGTGTCAAGCCTTTGATGGTGCATGTTGGCATCAATTTTTGATGTCACGAGTGTAGGGTGTCCACCTGCATGACTCAGGATAGTTTACGGTCTGTCTTTGACGTCCGATAGTTCAGACACCCGACCGAGACCTTTTTGGCACGTGTTGAGGGACACGTAGCTAGAGTCATTCTGCTATGCTTTGACTTTGACTTATACGAAGGTCGACCGGCATTTGGCACGTGGAACGAGTCCGATCGGGGCGAAAAATATTATGTGGCGCGTCAAGCTCGATTTTGGCTCGAATTGACCCGATCATCCGCGAGGTTGTCCAGATGACCCCGGACGACGAAACAAACTGCGCGATCATGTCCGGAATGTCAATTTTACTTAGAAAGGACGTTTAGTTAGCTACAACTTTGTGGGTGAGCCTAAAATACACAAATTATTGTTTTTTAGCCTGATCGCTGGAAAGGTGGTTCGAGCGGCCTCAAATGACCCCGAATTACAAAATAGATCACTTTAGCTGGCCCGAATTATCATTCCCACCTAAGTCGGACGTTCGTTACGTCACAATTTTGCGGTCGAATTAAAAAAACATGAAAATTATCGTTTCGGCTCGATAGTGTAAAAAGGTGATCCGGACGACCCCGAATGGCAAAAAAGACTGCGCGGATGATTCCGGAATGTCGGCTTTAGTCAAGAAGGACATTCACGGCACCGCAAGGACGTATACGAGTAAAGAATACGTGAACAATAATTATAATAATATAAATAATATAATATATAATATATAATATATATATTATTATTAACGTTATATATAACGTTATATTATTAAGGTTATATATATTATTAACGTTATTAACAGTATATTATCATATATTATTATATATTAATGTTATATAATTAACATTATCATTATTAACGTTTTATAAGATAAAAGGGAAGCAGCTTTCTCCCCTCTCCATAACCTAGCGAGAGAACCCCGCCGCCAAGCCTCGTTTGCGAAAAACTCCCACCCGGGAAAAATTATTCCATACGGATTGGACACCGCACGCAGCTTACGTGCGGTGTTAGATCAGGACCGTAGATCATCTGATCTACGGTTCAGATGTGTTTTGGTGGGCCCCACCTAAAATTTTCTTTTTAAAGAAAAAAAAACGGAAATAATCCTGACCGTAGATCACCGTGATCTACGGACAGGATCGGACACCGCATGCAGAGATGCATGCGGTGTCCGTACGCAATAATTTCTCCCCGCTCGGGCTCTCCTCCCTCTTCGTCGACACCCTCTTCGACCCCTTCCTTACCGACAAACGTCGCCACCGGCTCTTCTCCAACCTTTGGAGGTCCTCCACGTCGGCGTTGCCAGCCGGTCCACTCGCCTGTGCCCTAGCTCCTGGATGGCGTCCCGACCAAGATCCGCGCCGACGCTCCACGCCGACGCTCCTGCCGGAGCTGCCGACGATGATTCTGCCGAATAAGCTTTCCGGCGACTCTTCTTTCACGAGCAGCTGCCGCCACCTTCCTTGCCTCCTTCTATGGCCGAACCCTCTTCTCGGCCTTCTCTCCCACCGGCAAAGCTAATTTCCAGCGTGTAGACCTCCTACCGGCGCCGCACAACCCACATCCAGCTCCTTGCAAGAAGAAAAGTGGGAGGAGCTGAAACCCTCTCCCTCGCATTTTTTTTCATTGTGCGCAACCGGCGAGTTAACTCCTCCACCTCGTCGTCCTACCTTCCTGGCAATTGAACACTTTGTCGGAGCACCTCGATGTCGCCGGGAAGCGGTGGTACATTGCCTTGGAGAGGTGTGGACGTCTTTTCCGCTGCGAGGAAGGCTTCTCCTCTTTCACCGTCGTCGAGCGATCCTCTCTCGCGAAGGTACCTTTTTTTGGTGTCGCATATTTTTATATGCTAAATTATTTATTTTCTGGTACTTCACATACCTCATAGCCTCCCCCATCTTTTTGTTGTCTCATGCACGCCCTACGAGACACATTGGAGCATGGATTGTACGTCGGTGAGCTTCGAGTGAGCAAAGAAAATGCGTCTACAATCGTCACGATGATGAGATTCCCTACCCTCTAGCCAGCCTTAGGAATAGTGGAGTCTAGGCGTGTGGATTTGATCGCCCACACGGGGTGCGTGCGCCGACGTGGGTCGGCGCGATGGCGTGCCTGCATGATGGATCATTGGATTTCCTAGAGCTAGCCTTTAGGTTAGGACTTCCTATGTGTGACCAAATACCCCCCGTAGAGCCGAGTGTCTCCCCTCTTGTTGTGATCCTTAGCACAAGTCCCAATGGGTCGGAGTCCCTCACTTCCTTTGCTTTGGATTCCCCAGCTTTACTTGGAGAAGTTGGGAGATCGGACTTGACCAAGCGAGAGAAGCTTTGTAGCTGGCTCGCTTTGCAAAGTTAGGAGTTCACAAAAAAAGGAAAAGCTTTGTAGCTATCTTATTTCGCGACGTCGTGGAGAGTTTCCCCCTCGGAGATCTGGGGAGAAATTCCCCATATTTCCTCACCGAAGCAAGAGGCGGCGGTGCCGCACATCCAAGGGTCTAAACTTTAGGTCTCCCAGGTGAGGTCGTTAGTACGAGCATGACTCGCTATCATATGTGGTCATTTGCGCCTCATTGTTGCATGTGCATATTTTGCATGTTACATATTGTATGTCACATATTGTATCAACACTTGCATTTGCACTCTACACCTTGCATTTGCACGTTGCACTTGCACTTGCACCTTGTGTCCCGCATTTGCACTTGCACTGACACCACTTGTGCCTTGATCGGTCGTCTCGAACCGATCAACACCATTTGTGCCTCGGTCGGTCATCCCGAATCGGTCGACTAATCTCTTTGGTTTGACCGGCCACCACGGCCCGGTCGGCCGATCACCTGCATTTTGTCTGCTTTTGCATTATATCACATGCTTGTCTGTTTGCATGTTGCACCATATGTGTTTGCATTTTCATTTGCATCTGCATTTGATTGATGCTCCCTAGTGAGAATCACCACTGTCTCCGAGTCACTGCAGCCTAGGTACACCTTTCTTCGGCACACTGCCTCCACGGCACGCCCATCCCTTTTGGTCACTGTCGTCTCGGTATACCTTTCTTCGGGTCAATGCCTCCACAGCACACCATCTTTCGGGCCCTTGTCGCCACGATACGCCTATCACTTTTGGTCACTACCGCTACGGTACACCTTTCTTTAGGCCATTGCCTCCACGGCACTCCCATCCCTTTTGGTGACAGCCGCTACGGTACACCTTTCTTACGGCCACTGCCTCCACGACACACCCATCTTTTGGGCCCTTGTCTCCACGACACGCCCATCACTTTGGGTCACTACGGCTACAGCACACCCATTTCTTCGAGCCACTGCCTCCACGGCACGCCCATCTCTTTTGGTCACTGCCTCCACGGCACACCTTCGAGCCACTGCCACTACGGTACGCCCATCCCTTTTTGTCAATGCCGCTATGGCATACCCATTTATTTGGGGCGCTGCCTTCACAGCATGCCCATCTTTTCCCGAGTCACTACCTCTATTGTACATTCATCACTTCTATCACATGACTGATTGCATTTGCATTTGCATGTTCGCATGGATAGCGAGTCAGGCTCGTTAGGAGAATGACCCCGTGTTGGTTGCGATGCCTTAACGAGCATTGCTTGCTGGGTTGATCCCGGTGAGCAATGCGAGTTAAGTCATCAGGATTGACACGAGTATGACTGTGCTAAAGATCTAATAGATCTAACTCGTGTCACCTCTCTTTGTGACACCCTTTAGATCTTTTGGATCTTTAGGAGGGGGCCGGTATGACGACCCTGTCAAAGTCATACTATACTCAGATCTACTCCACACTTAGATACTAGGTTGATGCACTTTTCATTAGATGGTGTGCTAGGCTAGGATTTAGGGTGTTAGGTAGTCTTTTGATGTCTGACTATTGTTCTTTGATGGATTGGTTGCCCTAGTCAGATATCTTTCTTCTGTAGATAGTCTTTTTGATGTCGGGCTATTGTTCTCTGCTGGATTGGTTTGTGGTGTGACTGCATGTTGCATATGTTTGGTAGTGTGTTAGGGTGCTTTTCTGCAGGGAGTCATGCCTATTTATATGCACACACAGGTACCGCTATGGGGGAGCAAGTAATGATTTCTAACAATTTGCTTGCAGGTGCTATTAGCTCCCTCACTTTTAAGGCATGACCCATGATACCTTATTTGCTTGTGAGCTTTCCCGCTGAAACTTGTTTTCATGCAGGATTGTGTCTTTTATTTTCCTATGTACTTTTTAGAGTCTAGGAGAGTCCTGTAGTAGAAATAAGATACGGGCACGGGTTCCGAGACATTTAGCGCGGGAACCACGTGGAGGGGACCAGGAGCTGATGCTCGTGCCCCGTATCTTAATTCTGCATTTTATATTGATGTATAGAATTAGGAACGAGCATGTATATGCAGAGTCTGACCGCCTTTTTCCTTTCTGGGATATGTTGCCGACACAGCGACATCGGCCTTTTATTATTTTGATTTGGCTTGTTTTGCTTTTTGCATCATATTGCGTGTTTGCACTTGCATGTGTTTTCCTTATTTCTTTCTGTGATATGAGATTTTACGATTTAATTTAGGCTCATTAAGGACCCTAAAACTTAATTTTTATACTTACAAAATCCTAAATAAAATATTCAAGATAATTAAAATTTAGGATTAAAATATTCAGGATTTAAAAACTTTCACATTTACTTTACTAGTTATATTAACAGGGCCTCCAAAATACTTAAGGACCACTCTAGATAACTACATCATATTTGCATGTCCCGAGGAGGAGTCCCCGTGCTTCTCCAACCTGACTGACCCAACATAACCCTTTATAGGTGGTTGTCTAGTGCGCCTAGGATGTTAGAAGGCTCCCTAACCCAGACAGGATGTAAGCCCGTTTGTTTGGAGCGTTTCCAGCTTTGTAGTTGCACCTCCATTTTCTTTTCTTTCTTAAGGCATTCTTGCCACTTTGGCAGGTATAAGTCCCATCTCTTGGAGCTCCAGCTTTTACTCATAGGATAGAGTTTCTTTTCTTTGACCTTAGGGCTACCGAGGTTCCTGTGGATGACGCAATTCACGGATTGCTGACTTGGGATCTCAGGATGTGTTGGGTCGACTACCTTCACAACCAGGTAGACTTAGGGTCCTAGTAGTTATGGTTGACGGGTTTGTGGTACCCCGATCCAGTTACCTCTACCTTTTAGGATCACTCTACCATCCTTTTTGTTGAGCCTCTTTGAGCCTTGTCGCTCCTTAACTTCGTTGATATCACCTTGACGGCCTGATGTCGATGAGCTGCCGCCTATTTAGGATACGACGATTTGTCCTCTGCCCTTATGGCCCAGACGAGCTTTGACGTGTTTGGATATCCTTGTCAAGATGATTTAGGTTATTCCGTGGGCCCCGTGTGTCGATGAGCCGCTACCCATTCGAGATGTGAGAGACTCACTCTCTACCCGATGACTTAGTGCGAGCTTTGAAGCATCGGGACTGTTCCCACACGTAATAACCTTCCTTTGAGTACCTATTGGCCCAGGTTCAAGATAATCCAAGCGAAACTCCTTTTATCGAGAGTATTCTTGGGTACCCCCCAAGATGTAATTACCAAGTTGAGATACATCCCCTTGGGGGGCTCTTGACCCCAGAACAGGCACCTACACCCAAATCTCTGGTTATGAGTAGTCTACGTAGGTATTCTTTCGTGGATATCAGTTTAAGGTACTTTCGCCTGATCTTGTTTGGTCGGACACTCTGAACCTATCCTTGCGAGGTTTACTGCACCTAGGCTCTCCACATTTTGTGTTTTCTCTTGTTTGTCGTATGTCCATTTTTATTTGATTCCTCTCCTCTTTGAATCACTCATTTGATTCAGGAGGGAGATTTATTCGAATAGGGGACGTATACGACGATCGACAAGTTGGCGACTCCTAAAATAAAGGAGAGAAAAACGAACAAAAACAGATTGGCGACTCCTCTGGGGAGGTTACTCTCTCTCCATACTTGGAGTTTCTCTTAGGTGACTTGTGTATCCCAGCGTATTTGCAAGATTGGCTACTCCGTCGGGGAGGTTACTCTCTCTCCATACTTGGAGTTTTGCTTGGGAGACTTGCGGATGCCAACGTATACGCAAGATTGGAGACTCTGCTGGGGAGGTTACTCTCTCTCCATACTTGGAGTTTCACTTCTGGGGTTATAGCCTCTCTCCATACTAGGAGTTTCACTCATATTATCGTGACTTGGTTCTCTTTCTTCGAGTCACAATTGCGCCTTTCTGTGAGACCTTTATTTTCAAACCATGTGTCTGTTGCTAGGGGTAGCAAGTTGATGCATTCTGCCTAATTCGGTTGCTGCATTATCGCATGCATCGATGTCGTTGTACTTTATGATTGGTTTCATGACCTTTCCTTATTCTGATCATTGTCCCTTTTTGCCCCGCTATGCGGATGAGCAAGAAGATGGATACAATCGTTACTGTTGGGGGAACCCTTTCCCTTCTTCTAGAGCATTGTCTGTGCTCCTGAAGGTGTCATAACTTTCAATTTCTTCGAGCACTTTTATGGGATTACCTTACATGATCCTACGCCCTCTGAGGCATTCGCTCTGTGCCCTCCCCCTTAAATTGGAAGATATGCATATTGAGCTGTTCTTATGCCCTCTGAGGCATTTGCTCTGTTCCCTCCCCCTTAAAAGGGGAGACGTGCATATCGAGTTGTTTTTGTTGCAGTGGCTCGCGTCGCACCCGCTTCTTTTGTAAAAAGGAGGTCGATGCTAGATTGCGACGCGCTGTAGCACTTGACAGTCTTCTTTAGACCCGTTCCTCTATTTTCTCACAGATATCCCTGCCATAGGCAGGGGAGACTTCTGTCAACATTAGATTTATCACCGCTGTCGTCGGTGTAATTTTTGTCCCAGCTCTCTTTCTGTTCTGGTTCCCTTGAGGATCCACCTTTCCCTCGATTAGGCAGGAAGGTTAGGAGGACAAGGAATAGATTGCTGTGAATTGAGCAGCTTGTCATGCATCTGGTCTATATACATGTTTTGATGTCAATTCAGGGGGCATTTTTTGCCTCTGAATTGACTTATTGTGCTACTTACTTGGTTGTGCGGAACATGTCCCCATCAGATGCTTACTAAGTGTCCTCCTTTGAAAAGGAGTTGTGCAGGTGACACTTCTTTTGTTGTAGTAGCTCGTATCAGTGCTACCTTTTCCCTCGAGGAAGAGGATAGTACTAGATGGCGATGCACTGCAACTCTCTTTTGAGTTTTCGTAGCCTCTTTTGTGGTCCTTCCGTGTTTTGAGGATTTCCATCCTTGCAGATGTTGTATTATTTAAGAGTGCTATAGTTAATTTTTACGGTACTATCATTTGACGGTGTGGTATGTCCCCGCCATGACTCTCTTTGGTTCTGACCCAGGATTATGCTGGTATCCTATCAGCTGAGAATCACCCTCTTTGTCCTCAGGCGATGTGGACCGTGTCCCCGCTAAGACTTATTTTGGTTCCCGGCCCAGGATCAATGCTTAAATTTCGTTGGCTAAGAATCACCTTTTTGTCTTTTGGTGGTGTGGACCGGGTTCTTGCCATGACATGTTTCGGTTCCAACATGGGTTAGCACCGAGGTCCCATTAGCTGAGAATCGTTTCTCTGCTTTGTCCTGTTGTGTGGGCTATACTCCAGCTACGATTTCTAGGAGATTTTTACTCCTCAGAATGCGGGTCATTCTCACCCTCCAGTCCTTATTGTTACTACTGCCACGAGTTCTCTGACTAAGAAGATCGTAGGAGCAGCTTCCTCTTTAAGAGGAAATGTTTTTGTTGGTTTGACTATCATCCCAGCCCTCATCGTTCTGAGTTTATCTGAGGTCTTGCCTATCCCTACAGTGGGCAAGGGCGTCCAGAGGAATAAGAACAAATTGCTTCAATTACGACAGCTGACTCGACTACAGGTCTCTATAGTTGTTGGGATTCCGATTTTCCTTTTACAAAGACTAGGTCCTCTTTCTTGAAAGAATTTCTTTATTCAGATTGTTTAGATGTCTGAATAAACTGCTTTATTCTTCTTATCCTATAGGCTTTCGTAGTAGGAGATCGGGGTCCACTTGTCGGTCCATTACGAGGCTGGAATAATTGCTTCCGGTTTTACATGCTACGAGACCCTCCGAGGTGTTACATGGGACACTTGGTGTGGTATTTAGTTCTACTGTACCATATGTTGTGCCACATGTATCGTTGATGATCTTGTTGGAGTGGCTTTTTCCCACATTTGATGTGCCCACTCTTTCCGTGAGCTAAGAAAAGTTTTGTGGCTCCCCCTTTCATCGATAAAGATAAATTTGTCCTACGTTTATAAAGGGAGATTTGAGGCGCACCCCCATCGATTCTCACCTTAGTTGAGGACAGAAGTTGATCACCCTATTTTGGCAAATCCCTAGTGGGTTAGGCAAATTCTTGCCACCACGTCTCTTGATATCTCAACGCTGCATGTAGAAAGACGTTCTACATTTGACGACGAGGTGTTTACTTTCCTTTTCTTTGAAGAGCATTTAATTTACCTCTTTTGCTTATTAAGAAAAGCTATAATGGATGTTCTATACTCCAATTGGAGCACACCCCCAAAACCTTTTTGTTGATGACATGTTGTATCTATTAGACCACCTTGCTAGTCTTGATCGATCCATGTTTAGCTGGGATACACATCTCCCAAACTATTTGAGAGTGCTTCACTCTATTTGCTCTCTGTTTGCTTTTTGGCTAAGCTCTTGATATGCACATTTTATTTTTTAGACCATTCTACATGCCTAAGCATTTGATTTAGTCAGTTACTCTGAACCTGATTATGATTTTGTGCCTCACCTATCCAGAACCTTAATAACTTTTTTAGTCTGTTCTTGGTGAAAGAGCATTATTTCTAGATTGATCCACCTCTCCCATATCCAACTCCATGAATATGTTTTGTTTGACTTGGTTGATTCTTATCACCTTGTCAGTAGTCATGTTGAAATGATTATACACTTTGTCTCTATAAATCAGTCCATGACTTGTTATGATACTTTGGTATCCAACACTACATATTAGACCTCTCTGCTTTTCTAACCGAGATACCTCTATATTTCTGTATGCTCCGACTCCAATTTTTGGAGGTCGTTGAGATGGTTCCAAAAGGAATCTCACCCCTTAGTTGATCTTGTCTTGGGTTTGCCTTTGGTGATTCTTGAGGTTGAATCTAGGATAGATCCTAAGGCTAAGCTTGAACCAGGCCATGTATGCACCTTCTTAGGATTTGCAAATACTCATGGTTTGGGGGGGATTTGAACTAAGTCACGATGACAAATCCCTTCCTTTAATGAACTTTCATTTAAGTCCTGAGAACACCTCAAAATGACTTGATGGGTGTCACTAAAATGTGAGTAGTTTCAGAGACTATTTAGATCTCTTACTTTTCCATTCAGCTAGACCAATGGAAGCTTGATAAGTAATGAAACATAAAATCCTAAGAATCGTTATTCGGGAGATTTTTGAGTTAGAAGAAAATGCCTTATAATGAAAAAATACTCACCAAAAATAGTCATTCTCAGGAAAACAAAATAATGTGAAAGGCTTCAAAAAAGGAAAGAAAAAAATCACTCAACACTCCTGAGAAGAAGCTTGAGGTGAGTGTAAAAATCAGAAACTTTAATAAAAAGAACTTTCTGATCTCAAAATTCTCTTGATAAGATCCTTAGGATATTATGTTCAGAGAATTGTTTAAGTGACATTGGGATGGCCGATAAATCAGCAATGGATTTAAAGACATCTCCAAAATAAAAACATTTCCTTGACACCCGGATACGAATGATGAGGCCTACTTAAGCTAAGGGTGAAAAGAATTGAAGGACAGGGGTTAGGGAAAAGTACTTAGGGAAAATCACACCTGGACCTGAATTTTGCATGGTATATCTGGTCATTCTAAGATGCCTACATGAGATCTCTTCATACCAGATCAATTTGGTATGTCACGCCAAATCATTCCCGATAGCGGCTTAGCCCGGGATAAAAAAAAAAGAGATTTTGATATGCTCTATAAAAAAATCTGAATGTCAATAAAAAAAATTTATGATTGACAAGAAAGGCTCCTAGAAGCTTTGTGGGCTCTTCACCCACTACTTTTTCACGCTTCATGCGTCAACCCTCTGGCTCTGGCGGCCTTTCCTTTAGAAGAAAGGCTTGCCTTTTTTGTGGGCTCTTCACCCACTACCTTTTCACGCTTCATGCGTCAACCCTCTGGGTCCGGCGGCCCTTCCTTTGGAAGAAAGGCTTGTCGTCTTGTGGACTCTAGACCCACTACCTTTACGCTCTATGCGTTGACTCCCATGGTCCAGTAGCCCTTCATCTGAAAGTTGAGCTACCCTTCTTGTTGATTGTTGCAAATAGATCTCATCCAATGCCCCTATCGATGGGCAATACTTGAAGAGATATTTTTCTTACCCTCTTTTTCATGTACTCATCGTACTTTATGAGGAAATTTATTTTTTAAAGCATATGCACTTTGTAATCCAGTTCTCGGAGCAATAAGGAATGTGCATTTTCGCAATATCTTCATTATGTGAACTTTTTATGATGATCACCTTGCATATATGAAAAGATCACTCACAGTTCACTACAGTTTTATGTAGGAGAAATCTTATTTTTCTCTTAGTTTGATTGTTGGCTCGCATTTCGAGTAAAGTGGAAGTCCTACAGGTGGCTTATACCTGGTGCAGCCACCATCTCTAAAAGAGAATCCTTGCCTTTCTCTTACTTTGTCTTTTGTTGATCCACTCTATGTAGGGTCCGAAGACTACCACTCCCGCTCTTCGCGAGTATGGTTGATATACATGTCCCGTTCATCCTTATGAATGTGAAGTGCATGTTTATCCCACTTGCTTGAGAGCCTTCTATGAAAGTGGTTCTGCTTATAAGATGGACATTTTTGTGGGTAGACTATTGTCAAAGTCTAACCCCCATCTCTACATCCTCACAGTGTGAGCAACTCATATAGCTTTGTCGAGAAGAGGCATGTCGTATTGGCTACAACACTCAGCTTACCTAGCCGATCCGTGCCTAAGCGGAGTACTTTCAAACCCGCATGAAAAATCCCAACTGGTTCACCTCATTAGGTGTGCTGATAAAAAGTTCCTTCTATAGGTTGGGCTGCTTTTGTTTCCCTCATATAAGAGCTACTCTGCTAGTCTTTGAGGAATCCCCATTGGGGGATGCTTTTTTGAGATGAACCATTGTATTCATCCAATTACTGGGTCCAGTTACTTTGTGTTACCCTTCTTACAGGAATTACCCTATCAATGTTGAGGAGTCCCCAGTGAGAGTTCCACTTAATAGACTCCTGGCCAGGATATCCCATGTGGGTTGAGCCACTTAGTCCACCTAATATGAGTAATTCGCTGCTTTGCCAGCAAGCATGTTGTATTAGTCAGAGCGCTCTCTCATAGCTGATCCATGCCTAATCGGGATCCTCAATGCCCGATCAGATTATCATGTTTTCCTCGATAAAGATTACTTTGCTTGTTTTGGAAGAAATTACCAGTGAGGACTACGCTTAGCCGTGGCTTATTGAAAGCACCCCTAGGTTAGACATTTATGCATCTGACCCTCCTCGATATCTCTACTGTATTTGGATTGATTTGGCCGACTTTGCTCGCCACCTTAAAGTGTATGCATAGGACGGGTATCTTTATGCCCGTAGAAAAAGGATCCCTAGCAAGGGTCATATGGAATTCCTAGAGAGGGATCACCTAAAATCCCCACTGAGGGTCACTTTGCTGAGATCATGCATAAGTGTTGTGAGGTTGGATCGCTTTATGCATCTGACATCTTTTTGATGCCTCTTCTGATTGGTTTGATTTTGTTCACCATGTCAGAATGAGATGTTTAAATCCCCACCAAGCATTGGCAGAACCTTTAAGGTATCCCCAATGTAAGTCTTCCATGGGTACATTTTGAGATCGCCTCTTCAACAATTTTTTTCGACATGGTTAATCTTACTCACCATGCCTTGGTGCATGTCGTAATAGTCTGAGCTCCATGCTAGCTCGATTAGTCCATGTTTAAGTTGGGTATTCTCACACCCGCAAAACTCCTCAGCGAGAGTTAAATCGCTAGTGATCACAAGGCGTCTTAGTGGTTAGACCTTTCTAGGTCATACAACCCCATTGTTTTTCTCAATTACCTTGGTTGGTTTTGTCCACCACGTCGAGTGCCATGTCGTATCGGTGCAATGACTGATCCATGGATCCCCAGTGAAAGTTGATTTGCTCGTGCTCGTAGAGGCACTCTTATGGTTAGACCATCCTGGTTATATGACCATGTCTTTGTCTCAATCATTTTGGTTGGTTTTGTCCACCATTGAGCAACATGTTGTATCGGCTTTACTATCGATCCATGTTTCGTTGCAACACTCAGATGTTTGACTACACTCCGAGCATGTTATCTTAGGCTTTTCATCCATATACTTGCTTGCTTGATGCAGGGTTAGGATACATATCTCCTGTACCATTTTACATGCATAGGCAAGATACCTACCTCCTGTGCTATTTGATATTTGACTTGGCTGATGCTACTCACCATGTCAGGTTGCATGGCATACTAATCCAAGATCTATGCTAGTCCGATTAGTCCATACTTAAGCTGGGCAGTCTCTCACTTGCAGAACTCTCCAGTAAAGGTTACCCCACTCAGGTCCGTAAGGTTTTACGAGGTTGGATCGATTTGTTCATCCGACCCCCTTCGGCACCGTGTTTGACTTGGTTGATTTTCATCACATCATCAAGGGACATGCCGTATTTGTTTATACTATTTCAGCTGGTCAATCAATCTATGTCCGATCATGATATTCTTATATCCGATAATACCAGGACATTGTGTACGGTGAGGACCGCTTTGTTCAACCTTACTGACCCGCCTTAGATTGCTAGACTGCTTTGCTCAGCTAGCATTCAACACCTCTCAAACCTTATGACGTTCTAGTCGGTTCTTTTATGAGGGTGTTTCGTCTCATGATGACTCTATTGGCTCCATAGCCATATACTTCGATGTGCCTCGTGCCCTACGACCTTAGAGTCTGCTCTATTAGGAGGACATCCTGTCTTTTGACATTTTGGCTTTAATGCTGGGCTTCTTAGCCAACTCGCCTACCTTTCAAAGAGCGACGTAAGGCCCGACGGCAGTCCTCACTCATAGCGTAGGCATTCAGGGTTCTAACACCTTGGTTGTTTCAGGTTCACGCCTCTACGGCCCCTAAATCCTCTGTCCAAAGCAGATATAAGTCTCAAGTGCATTCCTCATGGACGACGTCTCCAGTTTTGGCTTCTCAGCCATCCGACTTTAGTGATTCTTGTATCACACGACATTCTAGTCGGTCCTTTCATGAGAACATCTCGTCATTCGACGATTTAGCTTTATTGCTCAGCTTCCTAGCCAATCTTTGCTAACTCTCAGGTGATGATGTAAGACTCTTTGTATTCATCACAGATGTAGTGCGGGTGCTGAGGCACGCACCTCGATCAGTTCGCAAGAGGGATCGGAGTCTCATGGCTCTCCTTCCAAACTGATCAATGCAGACTAGTACACAGAGGAGAGCTGAAGTCTATTGGTATTCTTCTTTCGATCTAGTCAACCTATTACCTTTTAGTGAGTGATATGCGGCCCCATGAAATTTCTCATTAAAGTGATAGGAGGCTTCCTAGCCAACCTTCCTTCCTCTCATGAGCGACATAAAGTCCACAAGGCAGTCCTCAATTATGGAGCGCGGGCGTTGAGGTACGCACCTCGATCAGTTTGTAGGAGGGATCAGAGTCCCTTTACTCTCCTTCCTAACTGATCAAAGCGGACTAGTTCTCAAATGTGAACTTTACGGCATTCCTTCTCGATCTAGTCAACCTGCTACTGCTTAGTGATCGATATAAGTTCCCATGGCATTCATCATTAAAGTGACAGGCAGCTGCATAGCCAACCTGCCCTCTATACATGAGCGACGTGTAGCCCGACAGTCCTGATTGATGAAGCGCAGTCATTCGAGGGTCTAGCCCCTCAGTGTTGTGTGGTCATGCCCCTGCGGCCCCTGAACCACTGAGTTGAGTTACGTCTCTATGACCTCTGAACTCACCCCTAGGTCATGCCTCTACGGCATCTGAACCTTTTTTTCTTTGTGGTTATGCCTTTACTGCCCCTGAACCACAATGTTGAGTCATGCCTCTATGGCCCCTAAACTCATTTGTAGGTTACGTCTCTACGACCCCTGAACCTATTGGGCGTGCTCATGCCTCTACGACCCCTGAAACACAATGTTGATTCATGCTTCTTTGGCCCCTGAACTCATTTGTAGGTTACGTCTATACGACTCCTGAACCTACCGGGTATGGTCATGCGTCTACGGCCTCTGAACCACTTTTCTGGGTCATGCCTCTATATCCTCTGAACCCATTGTCGAGCGGATGTAAATCCCAAGTGCATTCCACCCCATCCTTCTAGAAGTGGATTTGGATCTCGTGGCTTTTTCTTCCTAGGGTACTTGGCTCTTTTTGATCGCTTAGGCTGAGTAGCTTCATTATTAACCTGGGCTTGATAAAAAATTGAGCATCTTCCAACAAGTGCACTGTGACTTGACTGCGCAACACACTTGTTGGGGGTCCTTTGTTGGCATCAACTTTTGATGTCACAAGTGTAGGGTGTCCACCTGCATAACTCAGGATAGTTTACGGTCTGTCTGTGACGTCCGATAGTTCAGACACCCGCCCGAGACCTTTTTGGCACGTCTTGAGGGACATGTAGCTAGAGTCATTATGCTATGCTTTGGCTTTCACTTATGCAAAGGTCGGCCGACATTTGGCACGTCGAACGAGTCCGATTGGGGCGAAAAATATTATGTGACGCGTCAAGCGCGATTTTGGCTTGAATTGACCCGATCATAAGCGAGGTTGTCCATATGACCCCAGACGACGAAACAGACTGCGCGATCACGTTTGGAACGTCAATTTTTCTTAAAAAGGACGTTTAGTTAGATACGACTTTGTGGGCGAGCCTAAAATACACAAATTATTGTTTTTTAGCCTGATCGCTGGAAAGGTGGTCTGAGCGGCCTTAAACGACCCCGAATTACAAAATAGATCACGTTAGCGTACCCGAATTGTCGTTCCCACCTAATCCGGATGTTTTTTACCTAACGATTTCGCAGATGAGTTAAAAAAAATATGAAAATTATCGTTTTGGCTCGATAGTCGAAAAAGGTGGTCCGGACGACCTCGAATCGCAAAAAGAACTGTGTGAATGCGTCCGGAACGTCGGCTTTAGTCAAGAAAGACATTCACTCTGCCGCGAGGACGTATACGGGTAAAGAATACGTGAACGATAATTATAGTAATATATATAATATAACATATAATATATAAAATATATATTATTATTAACGTTATATTATTAAGGTTATATATATTATTAACGTTATTAACATTATATTATCATATATTATTATATATTAATGTTATATAATTAACGTTATCATTATTAATGTTTTATAAGATAAAGGGAGGCAGCTTTCTCGCTTCTCCGTAACCTAGCGAGAGAACACCGCCGCCAAGCCTCGTTCGCGAAAAACTCCGCTCGGGCTCTCCTCCCTCTTCGCTGATGCCCTCTCCGACCCCTTCCTTGCCGGCAAACGTCGCCGCTGGCTCTTCTCCAACCTTCGGAGATCCTCCACGCCGGCGTTGCCAGCCGGCCTGCTCGCCTGTGCCCTAGCTCCCGGATGCAGTCCTGACCAAGATCCGCGCCGGCGCTCCATGCCGACGCTCCTGCCGGCGCTGCCGACAATGTTTCTGCAGAAGAAGCTTTCCGATGACCCTTCTTTCACGAGCAGCTGCCGCCACCTTCCTTGCCTCCTTCCTTGGCCGAACCCCTCTTCTCGGCCTTCTTTCCCACCGACAAAGCTAATTTCTGGCGTGTAGGCCTCCTGCCGGCGCCGCACAACCCACCTTCAGCTCCTTTCAAGCAGAAAAGAGGGAGGAGCTAAAACCCTCTCCCTCGTATTTTTTTTTCATTGGGCGCGGCCGGCGAGCTAACTCCTCTACCACGTCGTCCTACCTTCTTGGCGACCGGACACTTCCTTGGAACTCCTCGATGTCACCGGGAAGCGGTGGTACATTGCCTTGGAGAGGTGTGGACGTCTTTTCCGCTGCGAGGAAGGCTTCTCCTCTTTCACCGTCGTCGAGCGATCCTCTCTCGCGAAGGTACCTTTTTTTGGTGTCGCATAATTTTATATGCTAAATTATTTATTTTCTGGTACTTCGCATACCTCACAGCCTCCCCCATCTTTTTTGTTGTCTCATGCACGCCCTATGAGACACACTAGAGCATGGATTGGATGTCGGCGAGCTTGGAGCGAGCAAAGAAAACGCGTCTACAACTGTCACGGTGGTGAGATTCCTTACCCTCTAGCCAGCCTTAGGAATAGTGTAGTCTAGGCGTGTGAGTTCAATCGTCCACACGGGATGCGTGCGCCGATGTGGGTCGGCACGAAGGCGTGTCTGCGTGATGGATCGTTGGATTTCCTAGAGCTAGCCTTTAGGTTAGGACTTCCTATGTGTGACCAAATACCCCCCGTAGAGCCGAGTGTCTCCCCTCTTGTTGTGAGCCTTAGCACAAGTCCCGATGGGTCGAAGTTCCTCACTTCCTTTGCTTTCGATTCCCCAGCTTTACTTGGAGAAGTTGGGAGGTCGGAGTTGATAAAGCGAGAGAAGCTTTGTAGCTAGCTCGCTTTGCAAAGTTTTGAGGAGTTCAAAAAAAAAGAAAAAACTTTGTAGCTATCCTATTTCGCGACGTCGTGGAGAGTTTCCCCCTCAGAGATCCGGGGAGAAATTCCCCATATTTCCTCATCGAAGCAAGAGGCGGCGGTGCCGCACATCCAAGGGTCTAAACTTTAGGTCTCTCAGGTGAGGTCGTTAGTACGAGCATGACTCGCTATCATATGTGGTCATTTGCGCCTCCTTGTTGCATGTGCATGTTTTGCATGTTACATATTGTATGTCACATATCGTATCAACACTTGCATTTGCACTCTGCACCTTGCATTTGCACGTTGCACTTGCACTTACACCTTGAGTCCTGCATTTGCACTTGCACCGGCATCAGTTGCACCTCGATCGGTCGTCTCGAGCCGATCAACACCATTTGTGCCTCGGTTGGTCATCCCGAATCGGTCGACTAATCACTTTGGTTTGACCGGCCACCACGGCCCGGTCGACCGATCACCTGCATTTTTGTCTGCTTTTGCATTATATATCATGCTTGTCTGCTTGCATGTTGCATCATATGTGTTTGCATTTGCATTTGGGTGATGCAACCCAGTGAGAATCACCACTGTCTCCGAGTCACTGCCACCTTGGTACACCTTTCTTCGGGCCACTGCCTCCACGACACACCCATCCGTTTTGGTCACTGCCGTCTCGATACACCTTTCTTCGGGTCACTGCCTCCACGACACACCCATCTTTCGGGCCCCTGTCACCACGATACGCTCATCACTTTTGGTCACTGCTACTACGGTACACCTTTCTTCGGGCCACTGCCTCCACGGCATGCCCATCCCTTTTGGTCACTGCCGCTACGGTACACCTTTCTTCGGGCCATTGCCTCCACGGTACACCCATCTTTTGGGCCCCTATCGCCATGACACGCCCAACACTTTTGGTCACTGCTGCTACAGCACACTCATTTCTTTGGGTCACTGCCTCCACGACACGCCCATCCCTTTTGGTCATTGCCTCCACGGCACACCTTCGGGCAACTGCTGCTACGGTATGCCCATCCCTTTTTATCACTGCCGCTACGGCACACCCATTTGTTCGGGCTGCTGCATCCACGACATGCCCATCTTTTCCCGAGTCACTGCCTCTACGGTATACTCATCACTTCTGTCACATGACTGATTGCATTTGCATTTGAATGTTTGCATGGATAGCGAGTCAGGCTCGTTAGGAGAATGACCCCGTGTTGGTTGCGATGCCTTAACGAGCATTGCTTGCTGGGTTGATCCTGGTGAGCAATGCGAGTTAAGTCATCAGAATTGACATGAGTATGACTGTGCTAAAGATCTAATAGGTCTAACTCGTGTCACCTCTCTTCGTGACACCCTTTAGATCCTTCGGATCTTTAGGATGGGGCAGGTATGACGACCCTGTCAAGGTCATACTATACTCAGATCTACTCCGCACTTAGATACTAGGCTGATGCACTTTTCGTTAGATGGTGTGCTAGGCTAGGATTTAGGGTGCTTAGATAGTCTTTTCGATGTTGGGCTATTGTTCTCTTCTAGATTGGTTGCTCTAGTTAGATATCTTTCTTTTGCATTGTGTTGTGGTGTGACTGCATGCTCCATATGTATGATAGTGTGTTAGGGTGCTTTTCTGCAGGGATTCATGCCTATTTATATGCACACACACAGGTACCGCTATGGGGGAGCAAGTAATGATTTCTAACAATTTGCTTGCAGGTGCTATTAGCTACCCCACTTTTAAGACATGACTCATGATACGTTATTTGCATGTGAGCTTTCCCGCTGACACTTGTTTTCATGAAGGATTGAGTCTTTTATTTTCCTATATACTTTTTAGAGCCTAGGAGAGTCCTGTAGCAGAAATAAGATACGGGCACGGGTTCCGAGACGTTTAGCGCTGGAACCACATGGAGGGGATCGGGAGCTGATGGTCGTGCCCCGTATCCTAATTCTGCATTTTATATTGATGTATAGAATTAGGACCGCGCATGTATATGCGGAGTCCGGCCGCCTTTTTCCTTCCTGGGATATGTTGCCGACCCAGCGGCATCGGCCTTTTGTTATTTTTATTTGGCTTGTTTCGCTTTTTGCATCATATTGCATGTTTGCACTTGCATGTGTTTTCCTTATTTCTTTCTGTGATCTGGGATTTCACGATATAGTTTAGGCTCATTAAGGACCCTAAAACTTAATTTTTATACTTAAAATAAAATATTCAAGATAATTAAAATTTAGGATTATAATATTCAGGATTTAAAACTTTCACATTTACTTTCCTGCTTATATTAATAGGGCCTCCACAATACTTAAGGATTGCTCTAGATAACTGCATCATATTTGTATGTCCCGAGGAGGAGTCCCTGTGCTTCTCCAACCTGACTGACCCAGCAAACCACTTTATAGATGGTTGTCTAGTGCGCTTAGGATGTTATAAGGCTCCCTGACCATGACAGGGTGTAAGTCCTTTTATTTGGAGAGTTTCCAGCTTTGTAGTTGTACCTCCATTTTCTTTCCTTCTTGAGGCATCCTTGACACTTTGGCAGGTATAAGTCCCATCACTTGGAGCTCCAGCTTTTAGTCATAGGATAGAGTTTCTTTCTTTTGACCTTAGGGCTACCGAGGTTCCCGTGGATGACGTAATTCATGGATTGCTGACTGGGGATCTTAGGACGGGTTGGGTCAACTACCTTCACGACCAGGTAGACTTAGGGTCCTAGTAACTGTGGATGACGGGTCCGTGGTACCCCGACCCAGTTACATCTACCTTTTAGGATCACTTTGCCATCCTTTTTGTTGAGCTCCTTTGAGCCCTGTCGCTCCTTAACTTCCTTGATATCACCTTGACGGTCTGATGTCGATGAGTTGCCGCCCATTTGAGATACGACAATTTGTCCTCTGCCCTTATGGCTCGGACGTGCTTTGACGTGTTTGGATATCCTCCTCAAGATCATTTAGGTTATTCCGTGGGCCCCATGTGTCGATGAGCCGCTACCCATTCGGGATGTGAGAGACTCACTCTCTGCCCGATGACTTAGCGTGAGCTTTGAAGCATAGGGACTGTTTCCACACGGAATAACCTTCCTTTGAGTACCTATTGCCCCAGGTTCATGATCATCCAAGCGAAACTCCATTTATTGAGAGTATTCTTGGGTACCCCCCCAAGATCTAATTAACCAAGTGGGGTACGTCCTCTTAGGAGTGCTCATGACCCCAGAACAGGCACCTACACCCGAATCTCTGGTTACGGGCAGTCTACGTAGGTATTCTTTCACGGATATCAGTTTAAGGTGCTTTCGCCCGATCTTGTTTTGGCGAACACTCTTAACCTATCCTTGCGAGGTTTCCCGCACGTAGGCTCTTCACGTTTTGTGTTTTCTCTTGTTTGTCGCTTTGTCGTATGTCTATTTTTATTCGATTCCTCTCCTCTTTGAATCACTCATTTGATTTGGGAGGGAGATTTATTCGAATAGGGGAAGTATACGACGATCGACAAGCTGACGACTCCTAAATAAAAGAGAGAAAAACGAACGAAAACAGTGCACACAACTTTGACGTTAGAAAATTTACTCTCCTCTCATTTGTAATCTTCCAAAGTCCTCTTCCAACAGTCAAATAAGATATGATCTCAATAAATTTTGCTTCCGTAGGACTATAATTCGCATAAAAACACAAAGTCACCAATGGTAAATGGTAAAAGAAGTTGATTACCTCTGTAGTAAAAGGTACCAACTTCCCTCGAACCATAACTCGATTGTCCTCAGCCTCTGGGAGATTTGCATAAAACTTCCTTACAACAGAAATTATAGTGACAACAGAGAAACAAAAAAATTGTTCCCACTATCGGCGGACTATCAGGTCTTCGACTTCTCCACCAGGACTCTTAAAACATCGCTCCTGAATTAATTTTTGTGACTGTAGAGCGTCACTATATCGATCTTGAGATTTTGAACAGACAAATTTGCTCGAATCAAATGGGCTCTTTTCTGTGCTCCTCTTCATTATTGGTGCCATTCTACAACTTTGATAAATTTCAAAAATAACTTAAAAAATCAAGTTTAAATCACAAAACTAAACTTCCGAAAGCACTAACTAAACTTCCTAAGAAATTTCCATAGATTTTTCTTCACTTTTCACCATCAATAGTGAATTTTCAAAATCTTCCAAATGTGCTTAAAATAGGTGGTGAAAATCCAAAATTTTTGCATAGAAGTAAAGCTCTTACCTCAAGGAACTTGGATCTAGTAAATCTCACTTGATTCCAGCAAGAAATATCAAAATTTCACTATCCCTAGCCCTCAAAATCGTGAACTCAAGTTGGGGAAGACGATAGGAGGCGGTAAAAATGGCATTTTCGGACCAAAAGTTCACTTTTAACCGTTTACGAACCAGTTTTTGTGAACCGACGCTTAAGCGCGGGTAAGTGGCACTTAGGCGCCTGCCTCTCGGGTTGGCTCGCGCTTAAGCACGAGATGTGGCGCTTAGGTGCCAGTCCACAATTTTTAATATTTTTAATTTTAAGTAAAATGCATTATTAGCCTAAGTAAACTACCCTTAATCCGTTTCATAGCACTTAAATGACTATTTCTTACTTCATATAACTCCTTTCTCTCTCAAAATTCTTCATAATAAATAATTCAATTCGAGGCTAAAAATAACACAAATTTTCACAAAAAACAAACTTATATTAATTCACAAACAAGTGCAAACACACTTAACATTTAGTTCTCTCTCCAAATAGTCTTGGATGAGAAAATTTTTCTAAGTACAAAACACTGAACACACATTTACAATTAAACACATAAGTGACACAAACACTAAACACAAGACATAAACACTAAACACAGTAAAAACATGACTCCAAGCACACAATTCCTAACACTTTACTTAATGCCGCTCTTCATTAGAATGAACGAATTCTTGTCTCTCCGTAGTCTCTCCAGGAATATAGAGTTGATAAAATGGATGGTGGTGACGAGCTCTAATACTATCATCTTTGTTCAACTTTTTCTTAAGGAACATCGCCTTATCTGCTTCCTTTACATAACTAATATGGCTGAGTTGCATCGTAAGTTTCCACCCAATATGTTCTAAATGAGCATGCAATTCAAGCACCTTAGTCTTTAATAAAGATCTAGTATTCTCCATCTAGTTGATTTTCTCCGATATCCCTTCAATACTAATGACTAAGAAACTGTTATACATCTCCGTTGCACTTTGACTAATGAAATTCCTCCTCATGGCTTCTTACTTTTTCTTCAAATCAATCTCCCATGAAGACATTTTCTCTAAATCTCTCTCTTTCTTAGACTTTTAGAGCTTAAAATAAATTGGGGTGAAATTCCTTCATAAAACCCTTCTATTTATAGGCCTAATTCCCCCTCATAACTTCTAGGCACGATTAGAAAATGCCAAGACACATTTATTCCAACTAAATTGCAGTTACACCTTCAAGAAATCGAAATTTGGACATGTGATTAAATTGCCGCACTTAAGCGTCGGATCTGGCGCTTAAGCGCCAATGCACATTTTTGCACCAGTCAACTTAACGTCCAAATTCTCATTCTAACATGTATAGGACACTAAATAGACCCTAAAAATCATTACTAGCACATAATAAACTCAAAAATACCACTCCAAATTTCTAAATCAGTCTAAAAACA
This sequence comes from Phalaenopsis hybrid cultivar, assembly GCA_002079205.1. Lineage (NCBI taxonomy): Eukaryota > Viridiplantae > Streptophyta > Magnoliopsida > Asparagales > Orchidaceae > Phalaenopsis > Phalaenopsis hybrid cultivar. The sequence goes on from JXCR01149018.1 coordinate 137,927, forward strand.
ACAATCAAAGCAAAAACACACTAATAACTACGGGTTGCCTCCCACAAAGCGCCTGGTTTTACGTCGTCAGCCCAACGTAACCAGTGCTCATTCTAGTTGACCCAACATCATTCCATCATTTTTTTTATGTTGATGCCCTATATAATAAGGTTTCAGTCTATGTCCATTCACTTTAAAAATTTTCTCAGAATTAGCATCTTTAATATCTACAGTTCCATAAGGATAAACTTTTATCACAATAAATGGGCCCATTCACCTAGACTTAAGTTTGCCTGGAAATAATCTTAACCTTGCATTATATAGCAAAACTTGTTGGTGATTGAAAATTTTTAGTAAGAATCTTTTGATCATGCCACATTTTCATCTTTTCTTTATAAATCTTAGCACTCTCATAAGATTCATTCCTTATCTCTTCAAGCTCATTTAGTTGTAACAATCTTTTCTCACCAGCATCTTTTAAATTATAATTGAACTCTTTAATAGCCCAATATTGTAACATTCTTTTCTCACCAGCATCTTTTAAATTATAATTGAACTCTTTAATAGCCCAATATGCTTTATGTTCATATTAAACTTGTGATAATTGAACTCTTTAATAGCCCAATATGCTTTATGCTCAAGTTCAACTGGTAAGTGACAAGCCTTCTAAAAAATTAGCCTATATGGGGACATTCCTATAAGAGTTTTATATAAGTCCTATAAGCCCATAAAGCATAGTCAAGTTTGACTGACCAATCCATTTTTGTTGGATTCATAGATTTTTCTATAATTCTTTTAATTTCTTGATTGGATAATTCTGTCAAACCACTTGTCTAAGGATGATAAGCAGTAGCAATCCTAAGATTTATATGATATTTTCTTAATAACTTCTCCATAATGACATTTCTAAAATGACTTCCCCCATCAATAATGATAACTCTCGGAATCCCAAATCTATAAAATATGTTCATTTTAAAAAATTTTGCAACACTTTGAGTATCACATTGAGGTAAAGCAACAGCTTCTATCCATTTGGATATGTAGTCCACTGCTAACAAAATAAATAAATTTTTGAAAGATGGTATAAATGGTCCCATGAAATCTAATCCCCAAACATCAAATATTTAAACTTCTAGCATAAATTGAGGGGCATCTCATTTCTTCTAGAAATATTGCTTACTTCTAGCATATAATTGAGGGGCATCTCATTTCTTCTAGAAATATTGCCTACTCTTTGACAGTCTAGCATATAATTGAGGGGCATCTCATTTCTTCTAAAAATATTGCCTACTCTTTGACATCTTATCACAAGGTTTGATATAAGCATTTAATATCTCTAAAATTGTAGGCCAATAAAATCCATATTGTAGAATTTTGTATGTTATTTTATCAACACTAAAATGTCCCTGAAAATCAAAATTATGACATTTTTGGATAATTTCATAAGTTTCTTCTAATGGTACACATCTTCCAAAATCAGAATTATTACATTTTTGGATAATTTCATAAGTTTCTTCTAATGGTACACATCTTCGAATAATCAGATCCTTCCCTTATTTTATATAAAATGAATCATCCAAAAAATAAGTCTTAGTTTCAGAGATAAATTTCCTCATTTGTTGGTATGTCATTCCATAGGGTTTAAGATCACTAACAATATAGTTAACATGTCGGCATACTACGGAACACACCACTCATTTACAGTGAACAAGTTTTCATCTGGAAAATGTTCATTAATTTATTTTTCAAAATAGAGTGGTTTTTTTTTAATTCAAACCTAGAGAAATGATCAACAATTTGATTTTCAGTTCCCTTCCAATCTACTATTTCAAAATCAAATTCTTGTAAAACAAGAATCCATCTTATAAGTCTCGGTTTAGTATCCTTCTTTTTTATTGACTACTTAATAGCAGAATGATCTGTATGCACTATCTAATGAGTTCCAATCAAATAAGATCTAAATTTATCAAAGGCATATACTATTGATAATAACTCTTTTTCAGTTGTTGTATAATTAATTTGAGTTTCATTAAGAGTTTTACTAGCATAGTAAAAAACTTTGAAAATTTTATCATATCTTTGACCTAAAATAGCTCCAATAGCATAATCACTTACATCAGACATAAATTCAGAAGGTTATTCCCAATTTGGTGAAACTATAATTGGTGCAGTGATTAATTTCTCTTTTAATAATTTAAAAGCTTTTAGGCATTCCTCATCAAAATTAAAAATTGCATCTTTCTCATTAAATGGCATAAATGCTTACTAATCTTAGAAAATTTTTTAATATATCGCTTGTAGAATCCAGCAAGTCCTAAAAAACACCTAATTTCCCTTACATTTGTTGGATAAGGTAAAATACCAATCACTTGAATTTTAGCAGGATCTACTTCCAAACCATTTTCTAATATTTGATGACATAATACAATTCCTCCTGTTATCATAAATGGACATTTTTCCCAGTTAAGGACTAAATTTATTTCTTCACAACGCTTAAACACTTTCGATAAATGTTCTAAACATGATTCAAATGAAGTTACAAACACTGAAAAATCATCGATAAAGACTTTAATCCCTTTTTCAATTAAATCACTAAAAATTGTCATCATACATCTTTGAAATATAGCAGGGGCATTACATAAACCAAAGGGCTTTCTTCTAAAAGCAAAAGTTCCATAAGGACTGGTAAATGTTGTTTTCTCTTGATCCCCAGGAGATATTTGAATTTGGGGATAATCGGTATATCCATCCAGAAAACAAAAGTATTTATGCTCAGCTAGTCTATCCAGCATTTGATCTAAAAAGGGTAGTAGAAAATGATCTTTCCTAGTGGCAAGATTTAATTTTCTATAATCAATGCATAAATCCAGCATTTGATCTAGAATGGGTAATGGAAAATGATCTTTCCTAGTGGCAAGATTTAATTTTCTATAATCAATGCATATTCGCCACTCTGTAACTTGTCTAGTAGGTATTAACACATTATGCTCATTCACAGTTATAGTTACTCTTCGTTTCTTAGGAGCACAGTGAATTAGATTAACCCATGCACTATTTGAAATAAAGTAGATAATTTCAACATCTAACTACTTTAAAATTTCTTTCTTAACAACCTCTTTGATAACAAGATTTAATTTCTTTTGTGGATTAGCCCTGGGTTTGTAGTTTTCTTCTAGATTAATTCTATGCATACAAATTGAAGGACTGATTGCTTTAATATCAACAATTATCCACCCGAAGGCTTTCTTAAAATTGTTTAGAATTTTCATCAGCTTTTCTTCTTCTTCCTTTGTTAACTGCAAGGAAATTATAACAGGTAAAGTAGACGAATCTCCTAAAAATGCATATTTTAAATTTTTAGTAAGTAATTTCAACTCAAGTTCTGGAAGTTTTTCAATAGATGGACAAAATGATTTATCTTTTTCTATCGTGTCCAAAATAAGTAGTCTTGAAATGGCATTCACTCTTCTTGCTCGTGTTCCGAATCTTCTTCTTAGATTTTTCTTCATAATTAGTATTGAAATGACATTCGTTCAGATATCTTACAACATCCATTCTATAGCATTCATCATCTTTACCTTTTGCAGGGTACTTCATTGATTTTTAAATGTTAAAAGTAACAGTTTGATTATTGACGCACATTATTAATTCCCCTTTTTGCCCATCTATCATTGCTCTTCCTGTGGCTAGGAAAGGTTTCCCCAAAATGATAGGTATCTCTTTATCTTCCTCCTTATCTAGCATAATGAAATCAACAAAAAAGATAAATTGATCCACTTTTACTAGGACATCCTCTATAACTTCTTTAGGATAGGTTATTGAACAATCTGCTAACTGCAGAGTTACATTTTAAGGTTTCTCCACCTTAAGATGTAATCTACTGGGTTCTCATTGAACTTCTACTTCTTCATTATGAGGTATCCAATAGACAAATGATGGTGCGCTCTAACAAATCTTTTCATGAACAACCATTCTAACTCGACAATGTCTTGACTGATCAGTTGGGTAGTTCGGCACACCAATTGAAAGCAATCTCGGACAGGCTGCTGACGAACTGTCGAAAGAGTAAATCTTTGTTTCCTCCTGTGTTGCCACAACTGGCTTTGAAATTTGATATATGCTTCTTGGGATTTTCATTCCCATCAAATATCTTAAAGTTTTATAACACGAAACCCTTATAGTAGGGTATGGCATCAAAATCCTCCAGGTAAGGTCTACCCTTCAAAACCAATGCAACAACCTTAGATTAGCTAAGGCCTCCCAAAACTGTTCGACCATTTATTTAAATTCCATTTCTAGTATAGCACTTGATCGGAAATCCTTCTTCTGTTGATCATCTCTGTTTGTTGAGGCAACTTCCCTCCTTTCATCAGTGATATGTATAATCTTTGGCTTATTAACTTCTGAAGAAGCTAACCATTGGGGTTGACACTGTCCATGAACTGTAGCCATAGTGGCCAAGGTAGTTGAGACACCACTAAGCCCAATTAGGATTAAAATTTGGCTAAGTGTNCCATTTGGCTAAATTTTCTTGTCCCTTAGGAAAGCAACCCTACGCAACTCATCTACTACATTTGCTTCGACAAGAGGCTGAGCGTCGCGCACAGATGCAATGGCTCTAATTTTGATAACATGAATCTCCACAAAATCTTCCTCAAGGTAATTGTTAAAGCCAAAATCCTCATCATCCTCATCGTCAACGGAAACTCTAGGTTCTTGGGCTAACTCAGAAAACTCAGTCCTGAGCTTCTCAACCTTTTCTTCAATGATTGATTCTTGTATCGTTTTAAGATTCGGAGGACTCTGCTAAACATCCTTTACTTGCTCATCCATCTCACTGGCAATAACTGTGATAATGTCAGATATTTTGGACCCTTGCTTCTTCCATGATCCTGCCTTGCGGACTAACTTAACCGTATTGGTACGACAACCTTATGTACCCATACCTTTTTCTTTGGTTAAGACTTCTTGAGATGGGGTATCTCAACATCAGTACGTCGAAGAGAGTCATTCTCTCCATGGTGTGGACCAAGAACAGTACTAATTAACCTCTTCATCTTTTCCTTCAAAAATTCATGACAGGGTGATTGACAGAACACTCTAACCCAAACGTGACTTAACTGGTCGACGGCATGCGGGTCTGGGAGCAGCAACAGAAGTAGAATCAATGGTGGTAATGTTAGCATCAAATTGACTTCTCAAACTAAATTTTACTAGAATGTGAGCATGTAAATTTTTAGTTAGTTTTTGAGACCGTTTGGCAGATCTGACGTCCCTTGGAATCTCTTTCTTCATGTGAGGGAATACTGCGCATCCCACATGTTTAAGTAATTCAATAATGGAACAACCTTCCTTGATAGCTAATCTCTAGAACATTGTGCTGACTTGGGTTATAGGAGTGGGCTTCTTCATCTCCCCACCATGTCCATGAGGTCATGGTAAGGTAGCGGCAATCTTCTGGACACTCTCGTACCTATCAGTGTCCATTAAGGGATGGAACCTACTCCCCCACAAAAGCGGACAGATCTTCAGTAGCCTTGGTTCTTCTTGATGAGAAATTTCATCAAAAACCATTTCTTTAGAGATATGGGCTTTATTAGCCCTTCAAATCTTTTGGTTGTGGTTCCTTCTTAGAGTTCGGGTTAACAGTGCAGTCCTCAAACTCGATCCAATTTCAAACACTAACGGCGGCAACCAATCCTTCACTCGGGCCTTAAAAAATCATAGCTTCTTTTCCCTTAGCAGAAATGGGAACAACAAGCTAAGCAGGTATCATGGTAGCAATAGTATTTACCTTCTTATAAGGAGGAATATCATGTAGACAGTTCAGATTAAACTCAACAAGCAGTTCCTGAGCTTTCAGGGTAGTAACTTTCGTTATGACAAAGGGAGCTTTCCCGATGATGACCTTGTTATCTTCAATCCCAGCCCCAAACTTGATGATGGGAGCAACGTTGCGGGCATCACGACTCATTGGCAGCTTGCACGATAAAGTGAGCGTTGGGAATGCCATTGCAGCAGCTTCAAAAAGAAAGCTCTAGAGTTAGTTATTTGACCAATACCTTATAATTCTAGTGCGAGCAATAAAAATTAACAATGGTAGATCAGTAGACTGGGTAAGTCTTTAATTTCTGAAGATTTTAAACTTTAGTAAAACAAGTTTGCAAGTGGAAAGTCTTAATTAATTTATAAAAATTTAAGGAGCAAGCTCAATACAACACAATTAGATTTAATTTGCAAAATAGCAAACCAAACTCGAAGAGGAAAGTAAAGTTTAGGACCCAGTGCATGACCGACTTTACAACTCACAAAGCCTGGGTGGAACTAGTCCACCGACACACTTATTGGGTGTCCAACCACACACAGAGATTAAAAGTCCTAATGAACTCCTAAACCTCCCTGTTCAAAGGTGATTGAACAGATGTTCCTAATGACTGAAGGAGTTGACTGTACTTCCCCAAGAAAGAAATGGGTGAAGCATGACAACGAAAGAAGGGTAATCTGGTTCATGAGAGACATGAACACATTACCGTTGTATAAAGACAATATTCATTGATTTAAATGGAGAGAGAAACTATTCCCTAGCAGAGACGCCAGAAGCTGTCGGCACTTAAAAGTTGAGGAGTTGCCTGTTAGAAGCTGTCAGCACTAAAAGGTTGACAAGCTTCTTGTTGGAAGCTGTCGGTCACCAGAATCAAAATCTTGTCGCCTGCTTCATACAGGGTTTTTTAATTTATATATATATATATATATATATATATATATATATATATATGTTCAAGAAAGTTTTGAAGTTTTGGACACAACAAAAAAGATACATCTTTTTGTACATCATTTGAAAGGCATCCCAAGCTTGAGTTGAAGTTACTTCCTGAACATTTGAAGTATGCCTTTTAAGGTGATTCATCTACATTACCTCTCATAATTTCCTCAAATTTAATTACAAAAGAAGAAAAGAGTTTGATGAAAATTTTAAAGAGTTATAAGAAAGCCTTTGGATGAACAATTGCTGATATAAAAGGAATCAGTCCTTCAATTTGTATGCATAGAATTCATATAGAAGAGAACTGCAGACCCAGGGCTGATTCTCAAAGGAGATTGAATCCTATTAAGAAAGAAGTTGTTAAGAAAGAAATTTTAAACTGTTAGATGCTGAAATTATCTACCCTATTTCAGATAGTGCATGGGTTAGTCCAATTCACTGCATGCCTATGAAAGGAGCAGTGAGTGTGACTTTGAATGAACATAAGGAGTTAATACCAACAAGAAAAGTCACAGGATGGTGAATATGCATTGGTTATAGAAAATTAAACTTTGTTACTAGGAAAGATCATTTCCACTACCTTTTTTAGATGAGATGCTAGATAAACTAGTTGGGAATAATACTTTTATTTTTTGGATGGATATACTAGTTATCACCAAATAAAAATAGCTCCTGAGGATCAAGAGAAAATGACTTTTACTTGTCCTTAAGATACATTTGCTTTTACAAGAATGCCCTTTGGTTTATGTAATGCACCTGCTACATTTTAAAGATGTATGATGACTATTTTTTGTGATTTAATTGAAAAAGAGATTGAAGTTCTTATGTATGATTTTTCAGTGTTTGGAACTTCATTTGACTCATGTTTAAAACATCTATCAAATGTTATTTAGCAAGGTGAAGAAATAAATTTAGTTCTTACTTAGGAAAAATATCAATTTATCATGGCAGGAGGAATAGTTTTGAGACATAGAATTTCAAAAAATGGTATGAAAGTAGACCCTGCAAAATTTTAAGTGATCCCTAATTTACATCACCCAACAAGTGCAAAGGAAATTAGGAGTTTTTAGGACATGCTGGATTCTACAGGCGATATATTAAGGACTTTTAAAAATTTGCTAAGCCTCTATGTCATTTACTTGAAAAAATGTAATTTATAATTTTGATAAAGAGTACCTAAAAGCTTTGAACTATTAAAAGAAAAATTAGTCACTACACCAATTATTGTTTCACCAACAATAACAACAACAACAACAAAGCCTTAATCCCACTACTTGGGGCCGGTTACATGAATCCTTTTTCTCCATTGCGTCCTATTTAGTGTCAAATTTTCATTTAGTTATAGTAAATTAAGATCATTTTTAATACAATAAGCCCAAGTCTTCCTAGGTCTACCTCTGCCTTTCTTAACACAAGTCGAATTTAAAACATCCACCCTCCTAATCGGATCATCTAATGGTCGACGTTTAATATGACCAAACCATCTAAGACGACTTTCTCTAATTTTGTCTGTCACAGGAGCTACACCAACCCTATCACGAATATATTCATTCCGCATTTTGTCTCTAAGTGTAAAGCCACTCATCCACCTAATCATTCTCATCTCGGCAACACTTAACTTATTATTATGCTTCTCTTTTAAAGGCCAACATTCAGCGCCATAGAGCATTGCAGGTCTCACCATTGTCTTATAAAATTTTCCTTTCAGCCTTTTTTATAACTAATTTGTTTCACCATATTGGGAAAAATCTTTTGAATTAATGTGAGATGCTAGTGATTATGCTATTGGAGCTGTTTTAGGACACAAGCATGATAAGCTTTTTAAGGTTATCTACTATGCTATTAGAACTCTTAATGAAGCTCAAATTAATTATAAAACAACTAAGAAAGATTTATTGGTAGTAGTATATGATTTTATTAAATTTAGATCACACTTAATTGGGACTAAATGCATAGTGCATACAGATCATTCTGCTATTAAGTATTTAATGAAAAAGAATGATGCAAAATCCAAATTGATAAGATGGGTTCTTCTTTTGCAAGAATTTGACTTTAGAATAGTATATAGGAAGGGAGCTGAGAATTAAATTGCTGATCATTTGTCCAAGCTTGAATTAGAAAAACCACTCAATTTTGAAAAAATAAATTAATGGACATTTTCCAGATGAAAAATTGTTCAATGTTAATGAGAGGCGTGTTCCATGGTATGCCGACATTGTGAACTTCATTGTTAGTGATATTATACCATACGGAATGACATACCAATAGAAGAGGTAATTTATATCTGAAGCTAAGACTTATTTATGGAATGACCCATTTTTAAATAAACAAGGAAAGGATCTTATTATTCAAAAATGGGTGCCTTTAGAAGAAACTAATGAAATTATTCAAAAATGTCATAATTCTGATTTTGGGAGACATTATGGTGTTGATAAAATACCATATAAAATTTTACAATCTGGTTTTTATTGGACTACAATCTTTAGAGATGTTAACTCTTATATCAAAACTTGTGTTGATGTCAACGAGTAAGCAATATTTCTAGAAGGAATGAGATGCCCTCAATTATGTGTTGATGTTTGAGGAATAGATTTCATGGGACCATTTATACCATCTTTCAAATTTATATATATATTGTTAGCAGTAGACTATGTATCCAAATGGATATAAGTTGTTGCTTTACCTTGATGTGATGCTCAAAGTGTTGCAAAGTTTTTAAGAACTAATATATTTTTTAGATTTGGGATGCTGATAGTAATCATAATTGATGGGGGAAGTCATTTCAGAAATGTAATAATGTAGAAATTATTAAAGACATATCATATTAAGCATAGAATTACTACTGCTTATCATCCTTAGACAAGTGATTTAGCTGAATTATTTAATCATTAAATTAAAAGAATATTGAAAAAATATTTAAATCCAACTAAAATGGACTGGTCAGCAAAACTTTACTATAATTTGTGGGCTTATAGGACTACATACAAAACTCTTATAGGAATGTACCCATACATGCTAATATTTAAGAAAGCATGTCACTTACCAATTAAACTTGAGCAAAAAGCATATTGGGCGATTAAACAATTTAATTACAATTTGAAAGATGTTGGTGAGAAGAGATTATTGCAATTGAATGGGTATGAAATTACTAAGGTTTAAAAAGAAAAGAAGAGGATGTGGCATGATTGGAGGACTCTTACTAAAAATTTTTCAGCTAGGGCAACAAGTTTTGCTTTAGAGTGCAAGGTTAAGATTACTTCCAGGCAAACATTAGTCTAGGTGGATGGGCCCATTTGTTGTGATGAAAGTTTATGCCTATGTTGTTGTGGATATCAAAGATCCTCAAACTGATAAAATATTCAAAGTGAATGGTCACATGCTAAAATCCTATTTTTTAGGTGACCAACTTAAATTAAATGATTTTCTAAGTTGGGCCAACCAGAATAAGCACTGGTTAGGTCAGGTTGAAGATGTTAAACCAAGCGCTCGGTAGGAGGCACCACATAGTTATTTGTGTGTTTGTTTTTATTTTAATGTTGTTATGTGTGATTTAGAAAATTCTGGTACTATTTTGACTATATATCGAGTTAGCGATTATTCTAAGACCTTAAAAGATGACTTAGACATGTTAGAACAAATGTTTGGATGTTAATTTAAACTGTGCTAAATTGAGCACTAGCAACTAAGCTCTAAAATATGGTGCTTAAGCGCGACAGTTAAGAAAACATTTGCGAATTTAGTTTCTAGAATTTCTAACCATGAATTGGTTGGCTTTAACATGTAAGAGCAGTTCTAGGACGTGCCTAAGAGTTATTGAGGAGGTTTAGATGCTATAAATAGAAGAGGATAAAGAGAAATTTTACCACTCCTTCATTTAACCGTTAAATTCTAAGTGAAAAGACAGAAGTTTCGAAAAATTTCATATTGGGAGAGTGATTTGAGGAAGGAGGAAGTAATGAGAGAGAATTTTAATAGGCAAAGTACGCAAGTTATGTATAACAGTTTCTTGGTCGTTAATATTGATGGAATATCAGAGAAAATCACTAAAAATGAAGCTAATGTGGCTTCAATTGAAGCAAAAGTGATGGAAGTTAACACATATCTGGATTATATGGGATGGCAACTTAAGATGCAGTTTAGCCATACCAGTTTTATAGAAGAAGAAGACAAGACATTGTATCTGAAGAACAAGTGGATTGAAAATGATTCAACCAGAGTTATTAGTCATCATCCATTCTTTCAGATATACGTTCCAAATGTTGAAGGAGAGACTAACGATAGACCAAAATTTGTTCCATCAACTAGAGAGTGGAATTAAGTTTGTGATGTAATGTATATGTGTTTATTATTTGTTTATGTAAAGTGTTTTAATGTGTGTTTTATCTTATTAAGATCTCGTATTATGTTCAAGAATATTCTCATATGAGACTATTTGGATTGAGAATTTATGTATTTGAAAGTGTTAGTAATCTTTCGTGAATTAATATAAATGTTTTGTTTGTGGTGAAAATTTGTGATATTTAGTGATGAATGAAATTAGTTTAAATTGGTGAATCTTGAGTAAGAGAAGAGATAACAGGGGAGGAAATAATTATTAAAGTGTTTTAAGGCCATATAGGGTTAGTTGACTTAGGCTTGACGCGCATTTCCCTAAAATCAAGAAAATCAAAATTTGTGCACTAGCGCTTAAGCGTTAAAACCCGCGCTTACACGCTGCCTAAACCGAAAGACTGGTGCCTAAGTGCCAAACCATTCACGCTTAAGCTCTGGTTCATGAAAACTGGTTCGCGAATGGTTTTAAGTGAATTTTTGGGCCAAAAAAAACACCATTATCACCCCTCTCTTCTCCTTCTTCCTTGATTTTTGGTGAATTGGAAACTAGGGCATCATCTTAAGTGAAGGTTTCTTAGTGGTTTCAAGAAATAATTGTTAGATTTTATTTTCCTGAGGTAAGAGCTTTACCTTTATGAAAAAATTTTTGATTTTCACCATGTATTTTGAGCATATTCATGAGCTACCCGAAAATCACTTTTCAAGGTGAAAATTTGAGAAAAATTGATGGAAAATGCAAGGATTTGTTAGTTTATGATTTTAGGAGTGTAGTTTAGTGATTTGGAGTTAATTGTGGAATTTATTTTGAATTTTATACATTTTTTAGAAAATGGCACCTAGAATTAAGAGAAGCAAGGGAAAAGCTTCATTCGATTCATGTAAATTTGTTAGTTTAAGAGCTCAGGATCGAAATAGTGATGCAGTGCATTCGATGAAATTAATTCCTGAGAGATGTTTTAAGAGTTTGGGAGGAGCTGTAGAGGAGTTGATTGTTAGCCGCCAGTGGGAGCGATGTGGTACGAGAGTTCTATGCCAATCTCTCAGAGGCTGATGATGAAAGATTCATAGAGAGGAGGAAGACAATATCATTTTCTCCTGAGGTAATTAATCACTTTTATTACTTGCCCCTGAGTACTTTGTGTTTTTATTCAAACTATAGTCCTACTGAAGGAGCTGGATGAGATTATTTCATCTTTGACTGCTCAGAGAGGATTATGGAAAATTACGATTGAAAGAAGAGTAAACTTTTATACTTCAAAGTTGAATGTCATTCCAAAGGCATGGCATTATTTTATTTATCCTCATCTGCTACCTACAAATCATTTAAGTGAAGTGACTTGAGATAGAGAAACTTTGAACTACTGTATTCAACAGACCAAACCTATTGATATTGGAGGATTGATTTACGGATTATTTACCTGTTTTGTTGCTACTGCTACTACTGCAGTTTTGCGGTTTGCATCCTTGATCTTTTCTTTATGTAAGCAGACTGGTGTTAGATATGATAGCTAGGAGGAGATCTCACAGCCACAGAAGCTCATTACCAGTGTGAATGTGAAGACTTATTCACATCATTCTATTTTTGGTTGGAAGGGTAGATTCTCTAGTAGCTCTACTGCCTCTACTTCACGAGCTTCTACTTCACATGCTTCTACACAACGGAGTCAGACTTCTGGATTTGTTTCTCAGTCATAGCTTATGGAATGAATATTGAATAATGTTATTTATACCAATGAAAAGGTATCAAACTTAACACATTTTGGAGAGCATACGGATTGGTATATGAAAAGACGAAGTGATTATGAGGAGGAATACAACATACGAATGGAGCATCTCAATAGAGGTAACCAGCATGTAGTATTTCCCAAGTATCCCAGATATCCAACATATGAGCCTACAACTGTTTGGCATAGTGACGATAGTGATGAAGAAGAGGGTGATGATTAGTCTGGATCTTTAGTTCTGTTTTATGTTTGTATTTTATGTGTTGTTATGAACTATTGTTAGTGCAATTATTTTGTACTTTGTGTTGTGTTTTCTAGTGTTATTGTTGAGACTATTTTGTTTTGTACTCCTACTGTGATGTATTTGTGTTTAGCTGGTATGTTTTAGTGGTAGTAATTGTTTTAATTATGTTGTTGTATTTTGCTAGTGTTTGTTGAACTTAGTTTTGGAATCTTAGAAAGGTTTAGAATTCAGCTAACTTATTACTTAAAAATCTGCATGTTAAATTTTTCAATTTACTACCAGTTATTTTTCTTTATGTTGCAATCATGTAGGTTTGTTAGTGTGTTTATTTGTTTTTATGTTATACTCCACTGCATAGAAGTCTGATGAATCTCTATATGTTAAGAAAATACAATTTTGATTAATTAAATTATTACTCCTATTTTTAATTTTTGTACTTGCATATTGAAGATATGAAAATTCCTGCAATCATGTTATAGTTATTTCTCATTCCTGCTTATTTATATATGAAGCTAAAATGTTTTATTTCAATTAAAAATTTAAGTTTTGTGGTATAAAAAATTTTAAGGAAACTTAAAAGATTATTTGTTCTCAAATGTGTTTCGAATAAATATGATTTTGATTTGAAAAATGATTATGTATCTGAAGTTATATTAGGGAAACAAATTTTTAACTTTAGAAATGAGTAAGAGAATTTAGTTAAAATTCATAGTAATGAAGAAAAACTATTTTTAGTAGGAAAAATTTAGAAATTTAGACCTTTTTTATTTTCAAAACTTAAATTTCTTTTATTGAAATTAATTTTTACAACTATTATTATGTTCTTAAGTGAAAGAAAAATATCAACTCTTTGTTTTAAAAAAGGAAGAGAGAAAATCAAAACAATTAAAGGTCTATCCAAATATAGAAATCCTTGTAAGAAAAAGAAAAATAAATATAAAAAAGTGAAGAAAAAGAAAAGAAACATTTGAAAAAGGGATGGGAAGCTTGAGAATTAGGGTCTAATAAAAAACTGGTTCCATATTTGATATTTTTAAAGTATAAGACTTTAGAAACACTTAACTTTAAGGATATAATATTGTGATTAAAATTATGCTTAATAAAAATTTTTAAGTGGACATGATAAAATGCCTATACTCTAAGGCTGGAAAATTTACAATACTTCTCAATTAGATAGGAATTCATATTTTCATATTTCTTAACATTAAAAATTTCTACACTTTAAGTTGGTCTCATTTACTAATATTTTTTTTTAAATTGAACTGCTATATTTCTACATCAAAATTTTGGTAACTCCTAAAGAGACTGATACACAATATCTACTAATGTTGGTTTTTAAAAACTAAAAGGTCACTTGAGGACAACTAATATCTTAAGTTTGGGGGATTTTGATACACCGAAAATATATATTATTTTTATACATATTTTTATACCTATTTTTGAGATATTGCGCTTTAATGGAAGATATTTGTGTGTTTTTCTTATAGGTACAATCAAATGAGTGAAAAATGCTAAAAGGAGTGAAAAGGGTCAAATTTGGAGCAAAAATGAAGAAAGGTGCAATAATGAACTAGGGCACCTAAGTGTCAGAGGCTCCGTGCCTATGCGCCAGGTACCCGGTGTTTAAGCGCCAGAAGTAGTTACTTGATGATTTATTTAAATAGAGTAGATTTTTGAAGAGATGTTTGAAGCAACCCTTTATAAAATGTGGGAAATAGCCCAAGGGCACAAAAATTCATTCAATTGGCTTATGAAGTGGCAACTTCTAGAAGATTCATTGAACGGAGACACCTTTTTGAAGAGACACTAAGGCACGCCTTGGATTTTCATAAGAAAAGAAATAATTTTTCTAAAAAAGTGGTCAACAACTCGTCAAACTTTACAGCCACTATCACCGTCGCCGCCGCCCATCTCCGCCGCCACCGCCGGCCACCTTCATTTTTTTTATTTTGAGTGTTAGTTATTATTGTTAGAGACAGAAGAGAATTCAAAGGAACTTCAAGACATTTGGTGGAGATAATTTGAGATAAGTGTTTATCTTTGTAACTACACCTGGTTTTAATTTAGATTTCTTATTTGTGTGCGTGATTTCTACTTTTAAACTAATGTGTGGCTGTGTTTTCTTTATGGATTCTGAGTAGTTTTCTTTATTTTTTTTCTTAAAATGATAATTGATTAAATATCTAAAGGAAGTTGTGTGAAGTATTATACTTCATTCTTGGAAGAAGTTATGATGATTCAAAAACTTGCACTTCATTTACTTCTTTATTTGGCCAAGTAAGAAGTTAATACCTGATGTGAAAACATGTAAGATCCGAGATGGTATTGTCTCAGTCAACAAATGGTTTGAATCACATATTGATTGCATGAATGAGAATGTGTTTTATGGGGTTGAGTACAAATAAATAAGGAAATAAACTTTTCAATGGTGTTGAATTAGAGGACTTTAGAGTGAAAGGCTAAATCCTCAATTTGATTTATAGTTTTAGGTTTTGATACGAGAAGTTAACCCCCATGTATAAGGAGAAGAGGGAACTCTAGAGTGAGAGCTAGTATCTTTCCTTCCTAACCGGTCATCAAGACTATTCAAACTGTAGATTAGCCAATGTTCTTTATAGCATCTCTAGTAAGGGTAAATAATAATATTGCTTCTATTTGCCATAATAAATTTAACATACTTTTGCAACAAATTTCTATATTTATCTCTGATTTATAATAAGAAAAAAGATATTTTATTCATATTTACTTCATCTTGCAAGTACTTTAGTTAACTTAATTAGTTGCTTACTTTATGTTCAATTATCAAAAATTACAAAAAACAATCAAACTTTGATTCTTATTTTAGCATCTTAAGTTTAAATAAGAATATATTGCTAAGTAAAATTTTGTTGCCTAAATTCAGTCCTCTCTGTGAGTTTGATATTCAAAACTTGATTAGAAAGTTCTATATTACTTTAGAAAGACGTATACTTGCATAGTATCCCATATTGAAATATTATAATTGCTTTCTTATTTGCTTTAAAGTGAAAAACTTACCTAGCTTTTGCTTTGGATCAAGTTTTGGCTTTGCTGCAAATTAAAAATAACAATTAAGGAAATTAATTGTATAATAGCATACATCGCATTTTACA
The DNA here is from genome assembly GCA_002079205.1 of Phalaenopsis hybrid cultivar. Classification (NCBI taxonomy): domain Eukaryota; kingdom Viridiplantae; phylum Streptophyta; class Magnoliopsida; order Asparagales; family Orchidaceae; genus Phalaenopsis; species Phalaenopsis hybrid cultivar. The sequence continues at coordinate 154,100 of JXCR01149018.1, forward strand.
TCTATATATATATAAAATTGGGATCAGAGCTCAAGGAGAGTCCCCATAGGACTGCTTGCTCTTAAAGTTAAGCCTCTGGTGGTGTGCTCTTAGCTGGTCTCACACACTTACACATTGAACTTCCACTCGCAACCTTAAACCCAAACAAGCTTAACTTTTATCCCTTGACCCTTAGGAGACTCATGTAGATGGTCCCCTAGACCCTTTAACCCTAGGCTAGGGTTTAGCTAAGACCAGATCACGGATGACCCAAAGTAGGAAATTCTATTGGTTCATGGCTCAAGTAGGGTGATTGACACTCTAATTTTACCAAAATACCCATTAAAATTTTGCCCCTGAATCTACCCAAATTACCAAAATACCCTTGAAACTCCATAAAACCCAAAATGCTTAAATTTGTAAACAAATAATTTTGACCTCTTTAAAGCCATCCAAATTGTCAAAAACACCCCAAAATTTTCCAAACTACCAAAATACCGCTCATTTTGCCAAAATTACAAAATACCCCTAGTGACCTAAATGGTCTCAAAACCCTCAAAATCACTTCAAATTTGACCAAAATCAATTTGAACCACTCCATTGAGCCCAATTTGACCAATATGACCTATTTTGACCAAAAGCCCCAAATTGCCTTTGAAGGCTCAATTACCCCAATTCACCCCAAATGTCCACCACATTGAGCCCAATTTTACCTAATTTCAATTCTAAACTCAAATTCATCATACATAAGCTTTATTGAAACCAAATCTAAGCCCAATTGAATAACATTTGAATCAAATTTCACCCCAAATCAAAAAGCCCCAATTTGACCCAAAACCAAAATCTCACTTAATTGAACCCCCAAATTTATCAAATTGCCCCAATTTTGCATTATAGACTCTTTAAAGCATTTTTACATATAAAATTAAACCTTAAATTGGCTTCGATAAAGTCTTAATATCATTCAAAGTTTACTTGGACCAAAATCCCCAAATTTTTCTCAAATTACCCATTTCCCTAAATTTCTCCAAATTGAACCCCATAACACCAAAATTACCACTCACTTTCTATCCAAAACTCTTCATGAAAATCTTGAGGACCAAATTGAACCATCAATTGGGCCTTAGTCAAACACTAACCTCCTAAATCAAACCCAAGTCTAACCCAACATCCCCAAAATTGACCAAATGTCCAAATCCTTCAATTTGAACCTCCAAATCAATTTAAAATCACTCCAAATCTTTTCTAAGCTCTTTGTGACAAACATGTACAGCATCTTGATCAATCAATTGAGTCCAATGGCATAGCTATCCCAATCCAAACCCAAATTCAAGCCAAATCATCCAAAATTGAACCCATGACCCAAACGTAACCAAACCTAACCAAAGTGGTTAACCCAAGACCACTATAGCCACCAACTAGACCCTAGTGAACAGGCTAAACCCATCTAGCCCACCCCATGTGAGCCATGGAGTAGAGGTCCCCTAAATTAAGGGATTTATTTTCTAAAATTCTTAAGCCAAAGATATCTTTGCCATAACCCATCACCAACTCAAATTAATTGCTTTGACCGATTCCTATGAGGTTCCTAAGCCACATGAGCACCTCCCCTTACCTGCCCAGCCACCCTAGTCACTGAAGGAGCCAAAACCAAGAGCCCTCATGCTTCAATACAAACCAAATTTTGCCCATCAAAGCTGGCCAGCTCCAATTATTCTTTGGCATTTCTCTGCCCTCTACCTAAGCACCCAATTGCACCTGAATTGAAGCCCTAAGCTCCACCCCAAGCCCTTCTATTTAAACTGCCACTTCCATGGACAAAGGAGGAGTTAGCCAATTTCAATGGGGAAAAATCTACCCAATTTCTCCCATACACTCTCCAAGAACACCTAAGCTCAACCCCACCATTTTCCTCTTTTGGATCCCTCTATGAGAGCTCAATTTTGAGTTCAAAATTCAAGAAAAACTAGGACATATTTCTCGATAGCTCCAAAGTAACCAAACTCCAATTAATTGTGCACATACCATCCTCTGAGTGGCAGAAGTTGATTCCCCACAAAAGCCCCACCAGAGAGAGTTTCTAACCTAGCTCTAGACCAACACCTGAAATTGACTTTGATAAAAATCATACATAGACAATTTACCACAGCCTAGGATTTCATCTGGAGGTTTGTTGGACTCATCTGAAGTTACTACAACCATTTGATTGAAACCTCCCCTCTCAGACAGAGGTATTGAGATCTCACCATAAACCGAGCTTAAATTGATTTTTCATATGTATTTACTGTATTTCATGCTTGTCCAACCATATAGATAGGTTCCTCAGGGAGATCTTAAGGTTTAAAGTTGAACAACTCTAGAGTTAGGGAGATCAGGGACGATGAACATATGTCGCCAATTCCTTGTGTATCAAATAGACACTCTGGATTACGTCGGACAGATGGATGGAACAAAAATGCGGGCTTACAAGGCATTAAGGTGCCTGGCGGCGTCAAATGGTGGAGCTTTGCGTGTAAAACCCAAAGCGGACGAGGATGAGGTGTTGTCGCGTGGATAAGTAGATAAATAGGAATTTCTTTATTTATTTAAATGCAAGAAATTTGAAAATCCATATCTTTGCATAGAAGAATCATAAAAATAAAATAAACATACCTTCTTGCTCAATGAATAGAGGAGAATAAAGTGGACCAAAAATAAAAGTTATTTGTTTAGTCTTCAATTTTTTAATTAATGAATATCCTCTGTGGCATTTTAAATTATTATAATTAAATATTGTTCATCGTGGCTTGAAATTTTTAGGGCTTGTTCCTCGTGGGAGAGGGGATGTCCTCTGATTTTTCCAAGGTCAGAGAGCGGCTCTGTGCTTATAACCTTAATTTTCAAGCTTGAATGGATATTTTGGCTTAAATTAATTAGATAGATTAAAATATGACTTTGAAATTTATGAGATAAATTTTAGAAGGTTCCCTATGGCGAGAGAAGCCTAGAAAAAATATCATGATGGTCAAAATAGTCTTGTACATTTCTATAGTTACTTAAATGTATATATCTTATATTAATTTATTTAAATTAAATATTAATAAAAATTATTATGTGTAAAAATCATTTTGATTCACTCTAAAAATTTGATTTTTATATGATTAAGTTTGAACGCCAAAGTTGATTTTATAAAGAAGAATGTATTTTTGTACAAAAATAATTATATCAAATGAAATACACTTGGGAAAATTATGAAAAGTGCTTTTCTGAGTTCCTTGTTATCAGGAGCACTTAGGAAAAATAAAAATTAATATTGAAAAAATACTTCAATTTTTAGTCATATTTTAAATTAAAAATAATTAAAAATAATTAAAATTTTAAAAAATACCAACAAATTTCAAAATGTTCCTAATAGTTTTATGATTACTTAGGACTCATTAAAATATTTTTCCTAATTTTTCTAAGTTAAAAATAAATTTCTAAAGGACTAAAATGCATTTTTCTTATTTTTTTTAAAATAATTAAAATAAATAAATTTAAAATCAAAAAAATATTAAATTTGTTTCCCTGAGTTCTTTAGACTTAGTGAGGTTTAATAAAAATGTAAAAGTAACCTTTGGTGATTAAAAGATAATTTCCATTTAATTAAATCATTAAAAATTAATAAATATCTATAAAATTAAATTAAAATTTCATTTATAAAATCATAGTATTTTACCTAAGTGTTTCTCTAGGTTAAAGGAACCTCTAATAGTTTTCCCCAATAGCAGAAATTTTACTTTGATTGATTAAATAAATTAATATTTAAAATCTTATTATCTAAGCTTAAATAATTATTTAATTTAAATAAAATTGAAGAAACTTATTTTGTCCTATGATGTTTTGATTAACTCATGGATAGAGTACTCTAAAATTTTCAAAGTCATTTGAATTGTGCTTAATGAATTATAAGGTAGAGAGCCCCAAGGGTAAAATGGTCATTTTGGACTTTTTGTGCCTTAATTCAAGATTAGGATTAACCAAAGGGAAAATGTGCAATTTTGATCTTAATGAATATATTTAGATGATTGAAACACACTGGGTTAAAAGGTAGAGACCAATTTGCCAGCTTCCCATAATAAGAAAAAAATTATATTTTTCTAAATTATCGAGACTTGGAAGTTAATCAAAATCAAATGATTATGAAGTGATAAGCTTAAGTAAAGAAATTGACAATTCACTTATTTTAAGCCTAAAATTGGATGCTATGATCTTTCAATAAGTACATGTATCACTTAAATTTAAAATCTTAATGATTGCCACTTTCTCCCATTGAAATTATTAAGGGTTTGGTATTGATCTAAGCTTGATGTTTAAACTTGTTTGATGTGATTAAGAAAGATAATATGATCAATGATAAACATCTCTAATCACTAGAAGCCCAACTTTAGTGGTGGTTACATAAATCCTTAATTACTTGAGCTTGCCTTAGGGGCATTCACCTACATATATCTTAAATGAAATATCAACTGATTAATTGAGTACTATGCTCTTGTGACGATTAAAATATCAAAGTTCACCTAGTAGTAGGGTAACCTTCTTAACTTGACCTCAGATGATTAATGGAACAATATAACAAGTTCAAAATGAACTCAAAATATTTCAAGAGATCTTTAAAGTAGTTTAAGGTCATCCCCCAAACACTTTGGAATCTCTTGGATATTTTGAAGGACAAATTGAACTTGATATATTTTGCTCTAAAATCATCTGCTAAGATCTTTCGAGACTCAGTAAGTCATAGTTTAGAGTTTGTTAGATACACCTTCATCTATGCTTGCAATTTAAATTTTTACAAAATCATATACATCTTGCAAAAAGCTAATCTTTCAGCGGGAATGCCAAGAAACTAACAGATACGCTTTACAGTGTTATTAATTTTTGTCATCTTAATTTATGCATCTTATCTTTACCACAAAATATTATAACTGTTTGGTTGTGCACTTTACTTTACTTGCAAAATTAAAACAACTTTTCAAAATTAATCAACATTCTTAAACAATCTAAAACAAATTTGTTTTAAAGGTAACCATAAACCCTTTAAAGTGTCACTAAACATAAAATGTCGTTTTGAATTTAAGGGATTCCTTTGGAGGAGGTAACCCACTATTGCTGACAAGATCTTCCCGGTTTAAATAAGTTTAACAACTCATTTAAGCTAAGTAAATTCAAAAGAAAATAGTAATACCAGAAAAGGGGAACCGTGGAATCCTAACCAGTGTCACTCTAATCAACTTTAACCCCCCTAATGTTTGAACTTCAACTTGTCATTTAAACCCTTAAACCTTACAATTTAGGACTGCTACTTCACCGAGGAACCTAGAGTTAACTTTGTGGGAAGCAATCTACAAAGGCATGAGGATCTAATAAAACATATCTTACCTTAAAATTAAATAGAAAGCCAAAACATTTCAAAGTTCTCTGCCTAGTGCGACATAAATCCTCAACTTTTTCTTTAGGCCTTTGTGGGTTTCGGTCGCCAAAATGGACACACACCATTTAGAGTGAATTTTTAAAAATTGTCATTTTCTCACATTGAGATTATTAAGGGCTTGGTAGTGATCTAGGCTTGATATATAAACTCATTTGATGAGAGTTAGAAGATATAACATGATTGATGATGAACACCTCTAAACACTACAATCCTAGCTTTAGTAGGCATTCACCAACATATTTCTTAAGTGAAACATCAACAGATTAATTGAGTCCCCTATCCTCGGGATAATCAGAATGTCAAAGTTCACCGAGTACTGGGGTAACTTTTTTTATAATTTGACATTGGACAATTAAAAGTATGATATGATAATTTCAAAATGAACTCGAAATGTTTCAAGCATTCTTTAAAGAAATTTAGGGTCATTCTCTGAACACTTTAGAATCTCTTGGATATTTCGAAGGATAAAATTGAAATAGTTATCTTTTGTTCCAAAATCATACACTAAGATCTTTCGAGACTCAATAAGGCATCATTGAGAGTTTGTTAGAAACACTTTAATCTACTCTTGCAATTAATTTAAATTTCCCGCAAAAACTATATACATATTGAAAAAGCTAACATTTCAGCGAGAATGTCAAGAAGATGATAGGTATGCTTTTACAAGTGTTATTTAAGTTTTATTACTTTACTTTATGCAATTTACTTTCATTGCCAAATATTATAACTGCTTGGTTGTGCACTTTACTTTATTTGAAAAATCAAAACCATTTTAAAAAATTAATCCATATTTTCAATAAATACAAAAATAATTGTTTCAAAGGTAAACATAATTCCATAAAATGTCAATAAACATAAAGCGTCTTTTTGAATTTACGGGAGTCCCTTAGAGGAGGTAACTCATATTTACTAATGAGATCTCCACAGTTTAAATGGGTTTCACAGCTCATTTATGCTAAGTAAATTCAAAAGAAAATAGTGATACTGGAACGAGGGAGTCATGAGATCCTAATCGATGTCGCTCTAATCAACTTTAACCCCCCCATAAAGATTGAACTTCAACTTGTCATTTATACTTTAAAACTTTAGACTTTAGGACTGTTATTTTATCGAGGAGCCTGGAGCTAACTTTAGGGGCAGCCTTATGAGACAACATGAGGATCTACAACAGCATATCTTTCTTTATAATTATATAACAAGCCATAGGATTTCGAGGTTGTCCGCCTAGTGCGACATAAATCCTTATTCTTTTTCTTTAGGCTTTTGTAAGGCTCTCCTATACAATTTAAGCCCTAACTCGCCTTAGGATTCTGAGGTTATTGTTTGTCAAGACCTAATTCCTCACATCTTCCAGGCTATTTGTGTGACCATCTCACATAAATATAAGTCGTAATTAATAAAATTGGCAAGATGAAACATATAAATAATTCTTCTCAAAACTAAAGCCAAACCATAGGATTGTTTCAGAAGTCACCGAGGTTCTCCTCAAGATCCTTGACATCCCCTAGTTCTTCTTCCTTTGATTCAAAAAAAAATATTCCAAATTTGAGTCATTCCCATTTCACACCTCTTGGTCCAATCTTTTGAAAAGTTTCATCCCTTTAAATTCTGGAAGAAAATATTCTCAGATTTTTATCGAGAGTTTTCTTAAGTAACTTCAGTTATCTAAGACACAATTAACTATAGGGGCTTTCCCTTATAGGATTCTTTTAAGAATCCAGCTTAATATAAACCCTGTTAATATTTTATATTTAATAGGGGAACTTGTCGGCCAACATGAAAGAATGGTTTTTCATAGACTTAAACGAATGTCATAAATTCTTTAGTTTATTTAATCAAGTATCACAAGTAAGTAGTGTGTCTTCCCTTCGAGATAGATGCATTGCTTGTGGTATTAGGCTCATTTATTTAAACCACTAAGGTTATGATGTTTTTTGGTCTTGTGTTTTCAAAATTTAAAGTACTACTTTTCTCAAATTACATATATATAAATTAAATTAAAACGTGCATCGGGGTATCCATTTTGGTGACCGACAACTTCTAATTTGGCGACTGACAGTAGTATAGTTCACAGGTTAATTACTTTAATCAAGTTAGGACTACTAACAACCTAAGGGTATCAGAGGTAGCAATTTCATCAAAAGTTGGTGAATAATACTGTCAGTCCTGTCCTCTCCACTCATTGAAGGTCCTTAAAGTAGGAGATATTATTCTAATTCCCATTTTGTATCCCTCATTTAGCACACACTAGCATTATCGTTATCACCCTACCCACCTAGACCTCATACTTACACAAGCTCGATGATCCATATGTCACAAAAAACACCATCCCCATTTTCCTCACAAGTATTTAAATACCTTGAAGAAGACCTAAATCCTTGAGCATTGGGTCATAAATGTACGATAAGTAGGTTATAGTATTTTTATTGATTTGTGTGAATTAACGGGTCTCAAATCACAACTTTTTGGGTCCATCGAGATTTTAATAATGATTTTCTTCTTCAAAGCATTATAGGTTAAATTTTCCTCCAAAACATTCAAAATCTTATAAAAGTATTCGAGGCATAACCCTAAACAACCATAAAAGTCTTCTGAATAATTTCGATTTCATTTGAAATTGTTATGTTGTTTAATTAACCATTTAAAGCTAAATTAAGATTCGATGATGACAGTTTAACTTGTGTTCAATGAACCTTGATGATTTAGTTATCCCATGAGTTGGGCAATTAAGAGTTCACTCAATGTTCTACTTAAAAGATATGTGAGTGGATATCCCTTAGGGCAAGTTGAATTATTAAGGACCTTGTGCCATGATTAAAGTTGAGCTTGTAGTGCATTAAAGGTAATCGTGATTGGTTATGTTTCCTTTTCTAAACCTCATTAGGAAAATTTAGATCAAGTCTAGTTCACTACAAAGCCCTTAAGTTTTTTTATTCATGGATAAATTTGTAAAAATAAAAAATGTAGGAATAAATAAATTTAATTCTTATTAAAAGATTGTACTTATCTTTTAAAAACCGATTAGGGGCTTTAAAGAAGTAAGTGATCATCTTCATAGCTTAAGTCCATTGCCATAAAATTATCTAATTAGATCAACTTCGAAGTCACAATAATTTTGGAAAATTACAATTTTACCCTTGTTGTAGGAAAAGTGATAAGTTGGTTTCTACCTGTTAAATTTTTATGTTTCAACCTTCTAAAATAGTTCATAATGATCAATATTACCCATATATAATTTAATTTAACCTACATTTTGATTAGGACTTCAAATTCCATAATTACAATTTTGCCCTTAAAGCTCTCCACTTCATAATTCCATAAATTTAACTCAAATGACTTTGAAACTTTCTTGATACCCTCTCATTGGCCAATTAAAATGTCAAAGGAGGAGTTAGATTTTTCTGATATTTATTTTATTTTTTAAATTTCATTTAGCTCAAAAACAAGCGTTTCCAATGTATTTTCATTTAGTTATTCAAAACAAATGTTTTGTCTTTAAGAAAATTATTAGAGATTCACCTAAGTCAGTGGACATCTAGGAACAATTTTTGTCAATTTTTGAATTATATTATTTAGTTGGTTTTAGTGATTAAATAAATAGAAAATACATTTTTATTTCAAAATTTACTTTTTGTATTTTTCATAAGTCTCTCCAACTTTAGAAAACTTAGAAAAACTTATTTTGTATTTTTCTTTAGTTTTTATTTTATTATTTAAAATTAGTTAACTCAAACAATATGGGAAAATTCATTTAAAATTTATAAATACATCTTTACATCCTTAAAAAATTATAAAAATATTTTAAAATGGTTTTCTTTTATAAGCAAAAAAAATTGTGACATTTTGAGTTATTTTTATATTTTTAGGGCTTTTAATTATTTTTAAATTGAAAAATAGCTCAAAAACAAACTTTTTATTTTAACATTTATTTTATCTTTCCTTGGTTCCTCTGGTTTCAAGGAAAACTCGAAATCACTTTTTAAAATTTTTTGATTTTATTTTAATTTATATAATTATTTTATGCTAAAATTCTCATTTACTTAGAAAATTCATTTTTACTTTAAAAATAATTTTTATGGCTTCGAAATTCTAGAGATACCTTCTAGAGTGATTAATTTCATCATGGACCATTTTCGTGATTTTTTCAATTATTTGTATTTTTATAATTTTTAATGATTTATATTAGACTCTTAAATAAGAAAACACATTTAAAATTTTTAAATCTTACTTTTATTTTTCCTAATGTCTCTAACCATAGTGAAGCTATCAAACAAATTCTCATACTTTTCTGCCTTATATTTTATTTTGTATGATTTTTTTTAATTAAAACAAAAGTGGTTAATGTTGAAAAATTAGGGCTTCCAATCATAGGGGTGTTCTTCGACTTTGGAAAAATTAGTGAACAAGCCTAAGCACAGGAAGACCATGCCCTACAAATTTCACATTATGGTAATTATTATTTAATTTACTATGATTTAAATAATTTTTTAAGTATTTAATTAAAAAAATTAAATATTAGAACAATATATTTTATTTTTATCCCACATTTTTCTCCTCTGTTCACTGAGCATAGAGGTATTTTTCTTTTATTTTTATGACTTTGTATACCAAGTTACAAATTTTTAAAATATCCGTAAATAATTAAATCAGAAATACCCAAATTTTTTACTTATTCGCGTCAGCTACCAGCGTATCCTCAGCTTCTCCAAATGCACACACGGTGGCCTCCGATTTTTTGCTGTGTTTTGCATGTATGCCTACCACTGGTCCCACAGTTCATGTCCCATAGCTTCATCTGGTGGAATCTAAACCATGCGTTCAATACACGTACGATTCGACGGCTCCTGGTCATTGTCCCAAAAGCAGCCTAACTTTAGAACCGTCCAACTCTAGACCTAAGATCTCACTTGATACTCAACTAAATTGCATGGGTTTGTTTCTACTCCTTCATCTAGGCTAAAAAAACCTATCTATAAGCTTACATGTGCATGAACTACAAGTCTACTTCATAATTGATGAAACTGAGCCAAAACTTAAGGATTTCAAGCTATACCTTTGCTCAAGAAGTGACGCTTCAATTGGATTGGTTCTGGAGCTTCATCTTGGTCCCATGAACGTCCCCAAAGCGTTGAATCAATTTTTGGTTGGATTTGTGTACGATTTTGATCAGAGGTTGGTGTGGCCTTCATTAATCTATGGTGTAGAGGGCTCATGAGAGGGGGCGTTTGAACCAGGATATGCTTTTAAGGTCTGGGGAGCTTGTGGGATTGCAAATTTGGAGTTATATGGAGATTAGTGAGATGGCCAGCAAAAGTCATGATTTTAGGTGGGGAAATTGAGCTTAGGCAGTGGAAATGAGGGGCTGAGAACAGTGGGATTGCACTTAGGGTTGTTGCATGAAGCTCTGGGAGCAATTTGGCAGAGTTTCAATAAATATTTGAGACCTCTTCTCCATTATTCTTGAGGGGGGGTTCAATTTATAGCTATGTCCATGGTGTCCATCTGAGCAAGCCATGGGGAGCGAATGTTACCTATGTGGAGGACTGAGCGATGTAATTGACCAATTGGGGATTGCCACAAGGTATGGGTGCAATTTGAATTAGAACCATTGGGAAGGCTTCTCAGTTTTGGGTTTTTTGGCCATTATGGCAGCTAGCCAGGCTACAAGAGGTGGTTAGTTGGCCCAGGGAAGGTCAAAAAAGGTTTAACTATGATAAACTTGGTGGTTTGATAACTGCATAGGTTAGAGAGTTTAGCCAAATTAGAATGATGGGTTCTCCATTTGAGGGACCCTTAGTCCATGGCACCAAGACGGGGTCCTTGGTTTAGTTGATTAGCATTCTCATTGGCTTAGGAATGACAGAGATGATAAGCTTTGATTAACTCAAAAGGTTTGGTTTATATTAGATTTTAGGCTTAAAATTTGGGCTTGGGCTAAGAATTGAATTTGGGCTTGACTTGGTCTTGATTTAAAAATCAATTGAGAGGTAAAATTGGTCTACGATAATGTCATGAAGGGTTTAGGAAGTGAATTTGGTGGAGTTGAATTGGTCACATGGTTTAATTTGATAGAATTTGGAAGTTGGATTTAGGCTTCGAATTTGGGTTAGGAATTGGATAAAATTAGGCTTGCATTTGATTTTACTTGGGCATGGACATGATGAAACTTGATTTGGATTTAAAATTAGGGAATTTTGAAATGAATTTGATGGAACTGGGGCTGATTTGTGCAGTTTAGGGATTTAGGTTCATTTTGGGAATTTTGGTCAATTTTGGTGTATTTCGATGCAATTGAAGTTATAGGTGTTTAAGATTGATTTGGGTGAGGTTTGGAGTGAATTTGGAAGTTTTGGTAAAATTTTGGGTATGCGGGCATTTTGGTACTTTTGGAAAAGTTTGTGGTATATTTGGAATTTTGAGGAAAATGGGATATTTTGGACAATTTCAATGGTTTGAAGTGGTTTGTTATAATTTTTGGAGAGAATTTGTGAATTTGGACAATTTTTGGAAATTTAGGGTTTCAGGGGTAATTTGGTAATTTTAGGAAAATTTGGAGGTATAAGGCCAAAGTTGGATGTCTGGGTGAAATTGAAGGTCATTAGACATTCCAATCATGATGTTATCATTCTAGTGCCATGAGACCAAGGGAAAGTTCATTTTGTATCCTCCATGTGTTGGTCCTAGCCACCTTAGCCAAAAGCTAAGAGCTTGGGGACCACGCACATGAGTTTCCAAAAGAGTGGGGAAAGGTCAAATGTGACCGATTTTACGGTTTTGTGAATGTGTGTGAACGGTTTGAGTATTTGTGTGTGAGCTTGTCCAAGTTCAAGCCACCTAGGACTAACCCTAAATCCTCACAGTCCTATGGGGACTCTCATTGAGCTCCCCCATGTTGGTTTCAACATTCTATGTGCTAGAGGTCAAAACAGAACATTTGAAACTCCAAGAAGAGTAAAGAGGTGTTTAGATTATCTAATGGGGTAGGGTTCTATCAGTACTCCTCAAGGATAGTCAATTGGAAAGTTCTATGGCTAGATCCTAGTCTTCTAAGGAACAAAGACTAGACCGTGAGGTCAACACATACCATAAGTACAAATACCTTGAACTTACAAGTACTTCAATTTCAATATTCTTTTCAGAACATTGTAAGAAAGTTCATAGTAATTCATCAACCCTTGGTCATTGTGCATTACTGTATTTTATATTTAAATAATATATATATTAAAGAAACACAGAGGAAATTTTATTGCTAAATAAAACGTTTACCAGGTTAGTTGAATGGATCCCACTACAAAGTTAAGAAAATAAAAACTCACCCTTAGGGTTCCAAACATCTGGTACACAACACTCCCAAAAGTGAAATTATCCAAAAAATTGTACAAGAATACCAAAAAAAAACTTCCAAAAAGTGAGTAAAAATTCCTAAAAAATAGTAAAAAAACTGTAAACTAATTAATGAGAAAAAGTGAGTGTGCTAACATCTAATATAAGGTGTTTCTAACATGTCACCAACAATCATTTTCTAAGTTACCAAGGAGGATTAACATCAACAGCTAGACCCCTGAGAATACATATCACGCTTACTATTATTTCTAGCAAACCAAATAAACCATAACACCATAAAAGAATAAAATCCCATTTTAGAATCCTCAAAACCCTCTGGATTCCAAGACGAAAGACAATCACTCTATTCCAGGACTGTAAAGGGACCCCAAATTGTTGTCCCAGTAAAACCTAAATTTCTCTAATAAATAAGCAATGAAAATAAAAATAAATAGCAGATTGTCCCTCTACTCTACATAATGTGCACTGAGAAGCCAATCTCAAATCCTTTAGTTTGAGTATATCATCATAAATATCATCATAAGGTAGAAAGTAATGTACATGCCTAAAAAAAAGACATAGAAGGAGATAGAAATGTACTCCAGATTTTAGGAACCCAATTCCACACCTCAATAAGATGCAAATCATTATATATCTGCTTAGAAAGGGACACATTACCTTTAAACTTCCATAAGGGAACATCCTTCTTAGAGTTATCTACTGGGATTTTGGAAATGAGGCTAGATTTGTCCTCCACCAAATCCCTCAACATCTGGACATTCCAGTTCCCCTTCAACCAACAATCTGAAACCAATAGGTTGTACCTCAAAGTAGCTGATTTTTTATCACATAGATTATCCAACCACTGATCATGCCAAAAGGAAATATTTGTCACCCCAAGATCCAAATAGATGTATTTATTTGTATTCATTTTGTCTTTGAGCTTAGATTTCCAGATTTTGGGATTCCCCACTCCTCTACGTCATCATAAATATGTGGAAAGAACCACAATATTTGTGAAAGAGAAATTTAGCCCTAAGTGACTCACTCGTTCTATATTTAAACCATAAATTAATCATATTTATTTCAACAATATGATTAAGTTCTTTAAAACCAAGCCGACCAACAAACAAGAGTTTCCAAACCTTCCTTCAACAAGACAAAATTTTCTTGGAGCTGCCACCAGCCCAAAGAAACTTGTTGAAAATTTTTTTCAAGCATTTATGGGTTCTTCTTTTTAGATTAAGCACCTACAAAGCTTACAAAGGTATACTATAAAAAACACTTTTAAGCAAAGTCACCCTACCATCATTAGAGAGTAAAATGTTTCTCCAGTCCCCAATCCTACATTTAATTTTCTCCATAATTGTATCCATTTGAGTTTGCTTCCTCATCCCCCTCAGAATGTCCACCACATGGCACTTAATGGGAAGAGCAGTTGAGGTATAACTAGAGAAATGAGCCTCCCAACTCACCAATTCCCTCTTCACAAACTCATCAGTGTAGATTTTGCATTTAAGATTATTAAAAATTAGATCAGAAGAAGCTTGAAAAGTATCTAAGGTGTTAATAAGCAGTTTGACTGCAACCTTACCAGCATTAGCAGAGATAATTGCATCATCGACATAAGCCAAATGGCTAAGTAAAACTTTCGATTTTTGGGAGAATTGAACTCTTGGATGATCTTCCAACATTTTATTAATCAAATAACAAAATTAATCAACTGTAATAATAAAAATAGTCATGGATAAGGGGTTCCCTTGTTTAATACCCCTTTCTGCAGAGAAGAAGCCATAAGAAGTGACATTCACCAAAATAATGAAATTGTTGCATACTAACCACCTTTTAGTTAGCACACAAAAATCCATTTGAAAACCTCTAGCTAGTAGTACATTGATTATAAAATCCCAATCTATTGTGTCAAAAGCCTTTTTAATATCCAATTTGATCACTTTATTTCCTCCCCTACATTTCTTATCCAACTCCTCAATAACTTCATAAGCCAACAGAATGTTATCAGCAATATCCCTTCCCTTAGTAAAAGTAGACTATTGTAGGGAGATAATTGTAGGTAAGAGTAGTTGTAATAAAGATACAATAATTCTTCTCAATACTTTGGATATCATAGAAGTTAGTCATCTAGGATTAAAGTGCTTCCAAGTAGATTTCTTACTATTTTTAGTAATGAGCATAAATCTAGATGAAGGGAAATACTGACCTAGGTTATCCCCAAGCAAAAAACATTGAACAACCAAAACAACCTCTTTTTTTAGAACATTTGTCGGCATAATTTTTTTTTGTTAGGGGGGTTGTCCTATCGGTCATCGGAATCGGAACCTTGTCGCCCGCTTTGGAGGAATATATATATATATATATATA